>JAYDZE010535630.1:0-15205 GCA_034509125.1 Monilaria moniliformis
ACAGGACATTGCGATTCCACGGAGCGTTTGATACCTTAGAAAAAAGAACCGATGACACGCTCGATATTATCAACCACATTGCTGCTCTGCATGAGCATAAGCCTCTTTGCACAAGACGAAAAACTACCACGCATTAAAGATATTCCAGAAGAAGATCTGAAAGGCACAACCATTCTCATTGAAATTGTTGAAGCTTACGGGATGACTTGTACTAAGAAGAATGGGGACCCTAAATACTGCGAAGGGTACATGAAGTATTGGGACAAGAAAATTGACAAAATGAAAGATTACCAGGCTAAGAAATGTGCCAAAATCATTCACAGCCATAAATTGATCAAGAAAGGATCAGACGGTAGCTTCTCAAATACCGACAAGTATAGGTTCTTGGTCAAACAAGGTGAGCTATACGGAGCAGCGGTATACAACGGTCAAGGATTCAGCACCATAGCCACGGTAGACATTTACGTCCAAGACCGTAAAACCGATAAAATGTACAAGCTCAAACGGAAAGGCTCCAAAGCTGGACCCTATCACTTTCTCATGAAACGTTTGAACCGAGAAGAGAACGAAGGGAAGGATTAAATAATCCGAATTGCTGCTTTACACTCTTTTGCACTTTGGCCACCTGCCAATTGCTTGCGGATGTAGCAGTTTTTCATTGTATTTTTGTCTCTCAATTCCCTTGATCATGAGATTATTCGCTTTCGCTTCTTTATTGTGCTATTCATCGTTGATGCAAGCACAAAGTCTCCAGCTCATGGAGCATAAGAAAGTGACAGCAACTCCCATTAGCACAGGAGGGAATTTTGGTTATGCTGTGGATCTCGCTCCACCTTATGCTGTAATCGGAGCTGCAAATGAAGGCTGGGATACATTACAGCAGAATTATATTGGCGGTGCCGGTGCATGTTACATTTTCGAATTGAACGGTCAGGGAAAGTGGCGGCAAGTCCAAAAAGTCATTGCGCTTGATCGAAACAATCAGACTTACCTTGGTTATGATGTGGGAATGCACAATGAGCGTTTTATTGCTGGCGCACATCAGGAACCCAATGACTCTGCAGGAGGAAACTTCCGGAATGCTGCAGGTGCTGCGTACATATTTGAACGGAACGTTAACGGGAAGTGGCGTTTCGAGCGCAAACTGGTGGCTTCGGACCGATTCCAAAATGATCATTTTGGAAGAAGTAGCGACATCTATGGTGATTGGGCTCTAGTAGGAGCCAACTGGGAAGATCAAGACACATTGGGTAACAACTTCCTTACTTCCAGCGGTTCGGCATACTTCTTTGAGCGAAAATCAAACGGAAACTGGGTAGAGATTCAGAAAGTTTCTGGACCAAATCGTCAAGCTTTTGATCAGCTTGGAACTACCCTATCTCTGTACGACAGCACAGCTGCAATATGCGCCCCTGTCCATCCATATGATCAAACGGGTGGCAATTATGTTAACGGTGCAGGCGCTGTATTCATCTATGAGTTAACAACGAACGGAAGATGGAACTACACCCAAACAGTAACACCTGGTAAACGTGATACCAATGGTTTTGCTAGATGTGTCGATGTTCATAAGAACACCATGGCTGTTGGGGGTTCACTTTACGATCTTGATACCGCGGGCACAAACTATAAACGAAACGCTGGGGCTGTGTTCATTTTCGAGAGGAACGGGCTGGGAGTGTGGGTTGAAAAGCAAATGATCGTTGCTCCAGATAGATCAAAAGACGCCATTTTCGGACATAGTGTTTCACTAACCGATAGTCTTATGCTAATTGGCTCTCCTGGAGATCACTGGAGCGTAATCGGAGCTGATTCGATTATGAGATCGGGCTCCATGTACTTTTATAAAAAAGATGGTTTAGGCTTCTGGCAATTTGTACAAAAATTTGATCCAACATCTAGAGACCAGAACGAATCCTACTTCAATGATGTAGCTATGAATGGGAGCTTCGGAGTCGGGGGCTGTTGGCAGGACTCGTATGACACTCTTGAAACGAATTACTACATCAATGCTGGGTCGGTACAGTTCTATAATTACTCCTCATGTGAGCCTTTGTTAACGGTTGTTCTTGACACCATCCTACATGGAGATAGCGTATTTACTGGCAATTCCTACAAAGACACCAGCGGAATATTCTATGATTACATCACTAGTCCCTCCGGATGTGATTCATTGGTCATCAGTGAGATCGTCTTCAAATTCCCTGTGGGAATGATTGATAGCCGTACAACGGATGTCTTACTTTGCCCGAACCCTTCTGCTGGAAATACAACACTTCGTGGATTAAAACCCAGAAGCATAGTAAGTATTTATGACTTGCAAGGTAGGCTTGTTCATTCGCTCACCGCAACCTCATCCAGACTGCAATTGAACACGAGTCATTTTCGAACGGGATCTTACCTACTTCGTGTATCTGACCCAGAAGGTAGGTCGCAATCGATTCGATTACAGAAAATCAACGCTCGGTAACAACAAAACGCTGCGTAGCGAATTGGTTCCTAAATATATAGGTACCTGCGCGCAAGGGTCTTACATCTAACGTCAACAATCGAGTTTGAGAATGACCAGACAGGACCACGCGACCACTCAAATCCAATACCTTATAAGAGCCGATTGTTCCGTTTGCCAGAATCTGTAGTCGATCAGTAACCGGATTTGGATGAGCCTTTAGATTCGTTGCAGCATAGCTATTGCTACCAACAAGAAAGACAGGCAAACACGCAGAAGTATCCGTGCATCCATTGGTGGTAACTTGTACGGCATACCATCCACTTGCAGTTACCGTATACTGCTGGTTCGTTGCCCCTGGGATTTGTGAATAGTTATTAGAACAATCCAACCATTGGTATGAGGCTCCGGTTTGGTTACTCGTTAATAGCAGCCCTGCTTGACTTACCGAAGTATCAACAGAGGTAACAGTTAAGTTAACAGTGATGATACTATCACAATTCGAACAAGTGGTAACCGTATCCACAAAAGTCCCTGAAGAAGTCCAATAATAATTACCACTAGGAGAAAGGTAGCGTTGGCAAGCTGTTGCTGAAATGGAATTAGAGGATTCCCCTGAACATTTTCTATAGCGGGTCATAAACACATCAACGTTCGATGCACCAGAAATAACTTGATTTCCATTACAGGAAGGATCGTAATCAACATTGCCATCAAAGATGCCAGTAGTATGGAAAGAACCACTACTGCCAGCAATGGCGATATCCTCAATTCGATCTGACCCCGCGTCACCGTGCCACATTACACGTTTAACTGCACCATTGGGCGCAAATCTCATCAACAGGCCATCCCAATGACCGTTGCTTACATGTGTGTCTACACTGAAGTTCGGTGTAAGATCAACTGTGTCCACAAAGTGTCCTCCAACTAAAATCTCATCAAATTGGTTGCATTCCACAGTTTTAAAAAGATCGTAGAACTTGCCTCCAATTACTCTGGACCACACGTAACTCCCAGTTGAGTCCAACTTGGTAAGAAATGCATCCTCCTGACCATTGCTGATTCGTTGGTCCACCCCTCCTCCTGGGTCTAGATCAATGCTCTGTTCGAAAACTCCTACATAATACACATTGTTCTTGCTGTCCGTTGAAACATCGTATGCATAGTCCCTATCCTTGCCTCCAACACTCCTGAACCATTCAAGATTACCACTCGAATCCAACCTCATGACAAAAGCATCCTGAAGTGAGTCAGCAACATGAATTTGCACCCCAGGTCCAGGGTCAGCATCTACCGAGTCTGTATACAAGCCCGCAATTACTAATTTCCCAGATCGATCAAATATCACGGATTGTGGCCCTGCTCCACCACTGCCATCTAACATCTTGGTGAATTGATGTTGCCCTTTCCAATTCACTTTTGTTATAAATCCCGCACCACCAGGACCACCATTAAGATTGTATGTTGAAGGTGAAGGATCAAAATCTGTAATTCCGGTAAATCCTCCTACAGCAACAATGTTGCTTTGCTGATCAATAGCGAGCTCAGCACCAGTAACTGACCCAGAACTTCCAACATGATTTCCCCACAAATAATTTCCCAAAGAATCCAGTTTGATTAGATACATATCCAAGCCTCCTAAAGAGTTTTTCACTTGACTTCCGGCACCTGGATCAAAGTCCATACTATTCCTGAAATAACCGGTTATAATCACATTTCCAGAATCATCTATGCAAACATCCTGACCATAATCTGAACCAGTGCTCCCCCACCTTTTGGCCCACTGGAAACTACCCGTTGAATCAAGTTTCACTAGAAAAATGTCGTACCACCCGTTACTTGTCATGTTGACAACGCCTGGTCCGGGATCGAAATCAACGGTATTCAGAAAATAGCCAGTAGTATAAGTATTGCCAGAAGAGTCCACTGCGATTGCCAATCCCCAATCACCGCTGTTTCCGGTGGTGTTTTTAGCCCAATTCAAACTTTGAGATTGAGAAGCATGCGTGTACAGCAAGCATATCGATATTGCAACTACCAACCTCATTTACAAGAAGCTATCCTCTGGAGGTGCTTAGGTTTGAGATAGAGCTTACCCACGTTTTCTCCTGAAATGAAATCTGACCACCCTACAATCTCTCCTGTCAAATCGTTGAATACAACTCGAGCATGCAGAATAGCCACTGATGAATAAAACGCAATAGAACCTGAGGTTATATACTCAGGCATTGGCATCAGGATATAATCTGCCTCATTGTTATTCATCTTCGCAGTGATTTCAGATGTCTCAACGAACTCAATCTTCTTTCCATACGCACTCTTCAATTCAGAAGTAGTATTCTTTCCACCTACAAGATCCTTTGCACCGTAAATGGTAACGCTACCAAGCTTGCCACAGTTCTTATCGCGCTGGTGCGCCACAAAATCTTTTAACTTCCCTTTCGGATTAGTCTTCACCACGTAGTTGATATCATTCGCTAACATCCTTGCTGCAAGCTTAATACCGTCCTTATCATATTCTATTCGCGTCAATTTTGGAATTGGAACCGCATAAACTTTAGTACTCAAACCAAAGTTCTCAGAAGCTTGAATTGTTAAACATGTTACAGCGATGTCACTCATCCATCGGTCTTCAATGTTTGGTGACGAAATGGAAAACTCGCGCAAGTAGACGATCGCATACTTATTGTTCTTCGCCTTCCGCATCCCTTTCACTTCATCAAACTTCTTGAAGGTGATTTCCTTGGCATCAAACGGCCATATCTCCTTAAAGTCGTTTATAAAATCCTTATTGGTATACTCCAGATTCGCTTTTGCAAAGGCAATTGCTCGCTCTAAATCCTTCTTCTGCTCCGGCTTTTTCGCCTTGCTTTTCTTCTTCTCAGACTCGTCTATGATGTTCTGTGAATTGACATCCTCCAAAACAATAATTGGACGCTTTAGGAGCATTTTCAGATTCTCCGTTTTGATGTCGTTGAGATTAAAAATCTTCTGGGCGCTGGCAAAAAGGCAGCTCGCCAACATTAGGGTAAGTGTAGTATACTTCATCTACATCGGTTTGAAACTAAGCTAGTAAAAATTGGTAGTCAGATGAATTCCCGATGGCACTTAGCGCACTAGTATTCTCCTTACTCCTCTATCACCTTGGTCATTGGTGATCTCCAACAGATACATGCCAGACCTCAATCCATCGCATCGGATCATTGTGCGACCTCCAAACGTAGAATACTGGTTTAATACAATCTTCACTTGCGCGTCATACATTTTGAGCTCGTATTTTCCAGTAAGTGGCAATAAAATCTCGAATTGATCTTCCGCTGGATTTGGATAAATGCTGAAGAAAGCCTCGCTTAATTCTTGCACTGATTGTGGTGGGTTGTATTCGAAAGCACCAAGGTCAAGTGCACCTGCCACAGCTCTTGTCGTGTCTCCTGCGTGAACCAAATACTCCATGTTCACATTGTGCATTGGCAAGTGTGCAGCATGAATCGCCATACCCGAGTCAATACATACTGACGTACTCTGCAACGTGAAGTCCTGTGCTCCAAAATTGGTGAAGCCTGGTGCAGTGCCATTGATGTTCTGACCCAGATCGTTGACGGATCCGTTCAACGTTCCATGACAATTCACCCAACCAGTCGGCAAGTGATTATGCTGAAGATTCAGCGTACCATCAGCATCCACCATCGACAAATCAGAACCTGCTGAGGTCACATAAATGATATTGTTAAACACTTCCATCGTACCATTGTTGGTACTGATTCTTGCCAATGTGGTCCTCCCAGTTCTAGTAGAGATCACGGTATTGTTATAGAAATATAAAGTTCCATTTCGGTAGTTAGCAGTTGTGCCGTTGTCTCCTCCATAGTGAAGAATCTGACGGTTGCCTGCACTGTCTGGTTCTACCAGAATATTCCCATACGCGTATGTCTCGTAGTAAGATGAATCATTAATCAACGTAGGGTAAGAAGACTCCACCAAATCCAATTGACGGTTAGCTCCTTCAATCCAATTGTACCTGATCACAGTTCCAGCAGAACGGTCCTTTAGGTTGTTCCCTAAACATCCCGTTCTCAGAGGTCCATATCTGTTGTATTCAAAAGTGATCCCCAACGCCTCGGTATAGCTGTTGTGCTCAAAGATGCTCCCTGAGATTCCATTGTCATAGATGTAGTTACCAGTTATGAGAATATCTTGTGTGTTACCGCTACTAGCTGCTACAAAGATTCCATTCCCGCAATCGTGGATCTCGCAATCCTTCACCGTGATATTTTGTCCTGTTTCAATGTACACTGCTGCACAATTGCCAGCATACGTTCCCGGAGCAGAATTGTCGCCAGTGAAAGTATAAGCTGGCCTACCTGATCTAATCTCGAGATTCTCTATCGTGATGAAAGTCGCCACCGCATTGTTAGGCGTACTTGATCCGCCTACCTTGATGATGCCTCTCGGCTCATTCCAGTAATCAAGTGCCAATCTCGTAGTTGCATTGCTACCATCTACTACAGGTTTCTGCCCGCCTGGTCCACTCACTCCGATCACTGCAATTGGATTATTGGCTGTTCCTGCAGCATTGATCACCCACTTCTCATGATACGATGTGCTACGCCAATGAATGAAAACTGTATCACCTGCTGCAATGTTCTCCCATGGAACATCTCCAATGTTCGTGTAGGTCTGACTTGGTCCAACATTGTAGACCACGGCAAAGGCTGAAATTGAAAATAGAATGAATGCAACAAGCGAGTAGATTGACTTCATAGGTTTGGCTTTCCTTAAATATACGGACTACCCAACTTATTGTTAGTTCTTACTCAATGTCTGTATAGGGAGTAATGTCCTTGGAATGCTTCACCGTTTTGTTATCGCGCAAGCTAACCAGTGTAGCATTCTTCTTACAGTATTTTCCTTTATAGCTAAAGAATTGCTCGGTGCTGAGATCAGCTGTATGAAGACCACATGTATTCTTGCCAACCTCTGCAACGTACTCCTCATAAACAACGTATTCCATCTTGTTCACCACGAACCGTAAGTAGTTCAAGTCCACCCCATGGTTCTCTGGTCCGCCCCCACGTAATAAATAAGCATAGGTCAATTCATGGGTCTCGCTACTCACGTGAACTTTTCCCTCTTTCTGAAGAATACCCACCTTGACTTCGTCTGTCTTAGGATTGATGGACAGGATAACTTCACCACCTCCTTCGAGTTTGCAGTGTCTTTTTGGTTCTGCAGTTTGCGCATTCAGCACAAATGGCAATCCAAACAGAAGTATTCCTATCACCGTTTTCATTTGACCGTTCGGGTTTTAAGAGAATGTTTACTTCGTGATTTACTCATATGCACAGGTACACCTTCTTCCAGCGCAGGGTTAGCGTGTGTAATGGTTTCCACATTCATCACATCACCATTCTGTTTATCCACATATACGTGGAACGACTTTCGTGCTACAATCGCTCTTCCCCTATAAATTGGAGACATCGAACACTTCCAAACATCACGCTTATTGTATCTTTCCCCGGTTGCCTTCCAACCAACACTTCCGAGCGTGTCTCTGGCAATCACAATGGCCTCCGCTTCATCTACTCCATCCTTCAACTTAACAATTGTAGATTTAACCAATGCCTTGATATCCCGCTTAAAGCTACAACCTGCGTTCGATCGGTAACTCGCCTTATAGGTCGCACCGGACCTCACTAATATCTCCTGATAAGCATTCTCAATAATCGTTACCTCGAAATATCCAGAATCTTTCAGTAGCACACTACCCTGATCAACAATCTCCACAGCCTGACCTAACTTCCTTACTACGTATTCGAACTTCAATCCTTTTTCAGGGAATGAACCTGGAGCAATATTTCGCCCTAAGTGATCTTCGTTGGATTGCTCGTGTAAAGTTACCTGTACCGGCACTTTACACCTTTTGGGTTCTTGTGACCACCCCATAAACGGAATTGCCAGTATTAGGAAGGCTAGTAAGTTTCGCATCCAATAAAGGTATCCAAATTGGGACTACGACACTACCGAAGCACCATTGCCTACAGCACTTCTTTTCATAACTTCAACCGTTCGCCAAAAACCAGCAGATGCCAAGGAAGCTTCATTCCTTTCAAATAGTAACTCTTCTTGCTTTGCTTTTGGGGTTATCGAAGGGCAACGCACAAAAGCTTGACTCAGCATACTTCGATTCCCTTTATCTGGTTCAAAAGGGAATGAAAAACCGTGTATCGGATTCCATTTTTGAAATCACAGAGCTTTTCCATCATCAATTGAGTAAAGTCAAAGGTTTCGAAGGATATGCCCGCAAGTGCGATATGGCAGTAGCCAACTATTTCTATCGAAAGCAAGATTTTGGTGAAGCACTCGAACGGTATGAAGCACTCAAAAAACGAGCGGAATTGGCGAATGATACACAAACGGTAATGGGTTGTATTTACAATCAGGCCAACGTCTACCAATTCCTTGGCATGCACGAAGAGGCGGTTGATCTCCTCAACATCTGTCTTGAACATCAAATCACAACAAAGAACTATAAGAACTACCCGAGAACCACTCGTAACCTTGCCGAATCCTACTTCAATGCCGGACATTACCATAAGGCACTTTCCATGGCCGACTCTGGCATATACTATCACAAACAGCAGCCTCGAGACAGCATGTGGGTAGCGTTGGCATATAATTACAAAGCGAATGCTCTTTGGCAGTTGTTTCTTAAGGATCAGAGGGACACGTCCTTGCTATCACAGGCGCTCCAAGCTTGCAACGATGGTCTCTCTTACCGACCTGGAATGATGGGTCAAGTTGTTTCGCGACTGTTGTTTGTAAAAGCCTTGATTGCGGACTATACAGGTGATCCAAAAGAAGCGATACGACAAGCAAATCAAACCCTTCGGGTTTGGCAGGGATACCCTGTGACTCTTAAATCATTGTTGGCTGAACCCAGTGAGCTACTTGCAAAATGCTACGCAGATGTAGGCCAACAAGACAGTGCCTTGTACTTCCTTACACTGTACTCTGCTTATAAGGATTCGTTGAAACATGTGGATAGTGACAGACTTGCCCACCAACTCAAAGTGGAACTCGAATTCCAAAACAACAAGGCGGAAGCATCACTCGCATTGAAGTCGGAACAGGAACAGCGTGATGCCCAACATGAGGCATATCTCGCTCGTCAGAAAAGGTATTACATCATTGCCGGAGTTGCGGTTCTGATTGTACTCATTCTCTTCATGGTGATCAGAAAAAGATCACGCTCACTCCGCAATCTATACGATCACCTAGCCGGCAGGAACAAGGAACTCAATGATAGCATCCACTATGCTCAACGCATTCAACACTCCATCCTTCCTAGTGAAGAAGAACTCTCAGGAAGTCTTCCCGAATCATTTGTCATGTACCT
Organism: Monilaria moniliformis; assembly: GCA_034509125.1. Taxonomy (NCBI): domain Eukaryota; kingdom Viridiplantae; phylum Streptophyta; class Magnoliopsida; order Caryophyllales; family Aizoaceae; genus Monilaria; species Monilaria moniliformis. The sequence continues at coordinate 9,846 of JAYDZE010535630.1, forward strand.
ACCAAAAGATGTAGTGGCAGGCGACTTCTATTGGTTGAAGCAGGTAGACAACAAGGTATATTTTGCGGTTGGTGATTGCACGGGGCATGGTGTTCCAGGTGCGTTGGTAAGTCTAATTTGCCATGATGCGCTTGAACAAACCTTAGATGAACTTGGCATCCGTGATGTCGGGAAAATTCTCGATTCCGTACGTGACATCATCATCGGTAAGCTGAACTCTTCTGTTGAAGAAGAAGTAAAAGATGGAATGGATGTGGCCATCTGCTGCCTCGATACGACCAACCGAACCATTGCCTTCGCTGGCGCACACAATCCGCTATGGATTGTGAGAAATGGAGAGGTTGTTGCAATCAAAGCAGACCGCCAACCAGTAGGGTTATATGAGCATGCTCAGCCATTCACTACTCATCAAACGCAGCTGGAAAATGGTGACCATCTTTACCTCTTCTCCGATGGATATGCAGATCAGTTTGGCGGTACAAATGGAAAGAAATTCAAATCGTCCAACTTCAAGAAACTGGTTGTTCAACTTTCCAACAACTCTGTGGATATGCAGCAAAAAGCTTTGGAAACCCGATTCCGGGAATGGAAGGAAGGATACGAACAGCTGGATGACGTTTGTGTAATGGGAGTCAAGATTTGAAAAGTATCCGCGTCATATCATTATTGATTCTGCTATTGCCATTGGGCGTCCTCGCGCAAGGAGATCAGTATAGTGATGCCAAGGCAAAGGCAGGAAGATTCGTGGATCTGGTACGCAACGATGCGGACTCCGCGATATACCTTGGAGTGAAGCTAGCACGCCAATTTGAGAAGGACACGATATACCTCGATTTACTCCCTCGCGTCTATTTGTCGCTAGGTAATTACTACATCCATCGCGACCAATTGCCTGAAGCACTCGCCAATTTCCAGAAGGTAGAAGATGTAGCAACGGAGCTTGGTGATAGCGTGTATCTGGCTTACGCCAAGGGAAGTAAAGGCTACGTATATCAGGAATCCAGCAGATATCAGGATGCACTTGACGTATTCCGAGCGAATCTGAGGCTGTGGCAAAGGACCAGGTATGATGAATGGGTACCCGTTGCGATGTACAACATTGGCAATACAATGAGCTTCATGGGAAGGTGGGATGAAGCGAAATCAATTGCGGATTCAGGACTAGCGTTCGTGGAAGAAAAACAACTTGGAGAGGGTGCTGGTGCGTTGCATTACCTCATTGGTAAATACCATTTGTACTACACCAAGCAGTTGGACAAAGCGGTTGAGCATCTGCTACTCGGAACCCATGGTTCTTCAAAAGAAAATGACAACCTCAATGAGTTAAAGGCAAGACTAGAACTAGGCAATGCATACCTGGCACAACGCAAATGGAAATTAGCTGCAGCTATATGTAATGGTGTATTCCTGCGGCTAAAAAGTGAAATTATTTACCGCCCACAGTTCCTTCAGTCTTGTCAATGTCTATCCAATGCAAACAAGGGAGATGGCAACCTTGAAGATGCTTTGCACTACCAACACATCTACGCACAGAACAATGATTCTCTTGCGGAAATGCAACAGCTTGCCCGACTCAACAACATGGAGATTGGACACAACCTTCACAAGCAGTTGCTGAAAGACAGCCTTGACGCAGTAACGTTGATTGAACAACAGCAGCTCAAACATCAATCTTACAAGGAACAACAACAGTTAATTTGGATTCTGGTTGGCTTGTTGGTTGTTGGACTTGGAGTAGTGATTTACTACATGAGCAAATCGATGAAGAAACAGCAATCGGCCTATGCTGAGCTGACGGTCGTAAACAAGGAACTCACGGATTCAATTACCTACGCAAAGCGCATACAACATGCTTTCCTTCCTTCAGAAGCACAGTTAAATAAAGCATTTGGCAATTGTCATTTAATCTATCAACCGAAGGACATTGTGGCCGGAGATTTTTATTGGCTAGCCGAACAAAATGACCAGGCGATGATTGCTATCGCAGATGCTACAGGAGTGAGTGTGAACGGTGCCATGATGAGTGTGATCTGTCAAAACGCTTTGGAACATTCTACCAAAGAAGTTGGAATCGAAAATCCCGCTGCGGTGCTTGAACTCACCCATCAGGATGTCATGAACAGATTCACTTCACACAATCAATCTTTTAAAGAAGGGATGGACATTGCACTCTGCGCTTACAGCAGGAAGTCCAAGTCTTTAAATTTCGCTGGCGCGATGATTGATATCTGGGTTGTAAGTTCAGATGGTGTGCAGCTGATCAAAGGAAGTGAGCGGAGGGTTGGTCATTCTGAAGGTGAGGGAAAATTCGAAAACCATGCAATTCAATTGAAGGAAGGCGATACTGTTATCGTGTCCACAGATGGATTGGCACAGTTGGTTCCAAATGCTTCGGATGTGATTCACTCTTTACAGGGAAGAACGTTCGAGGAAATGGAAATTGAAATCAATTTGACGCTCATGGGGGAGCAAGACGGGACGTTACCCGATGACGTTTGCGTCTTTATGTTCGAGACATAGACCTATTCTTTTACCCTTTGAAACTTCCTCACAATCAATCTCGTTCCTCTATCGAAATTGATGTAGCTCCACGTCCAGTTCACGAAGACAATCAGTCTGCTTCTGAAGTCTACCAGCAGCATGAGGTGCACAAACATCCATGTTAACCACGCGAAGAATCCAGAGAACTTGAACTTTGGTAAATCCACAACTGCTTTGTTTCGTCCAATGGTGGCCATCGTTCCCTTGTCCTTGTACTTGAATGGCTGTCCCTTCTCACCTTTCACCATTCCCGAAAGATGCTTCGCTAGAAATCTTCCCTGTTGCATGGCTACAGATCCAAGCATCGGATACCCATTAGGTTCTTCCTCTGTAATCATTTGTGCTACATCACCAGCAGCATAGATATGCTCGTAACCATCCACCCGACAGAAACCGTCCACTTTGATTCGGTTTCCCCGGACCATTTCGGCCTTATCCAATCCTGGCACTGGACTACCTGCAACACCAGCAGCCCATATCACGGTTTTGGAATGGAAAGTCTTGTTGTTGGTCTGCACCATCTCACCATCGAAGTTCTTTACCTGCTGGTCCAGCCACACGTTGACTCCCATGTCTTTCAGGAACTTCTTCGATTTCTCTGAAGCCTCATCACTCATTGCAGCCAACACTTGAGGTGCTGCTTCAATGAGATGGATCTGCATTTTTCGGATATCGAGGTCTGGATAATCTCTTGGTAGGATATGTTGCTTCAACTCGGCCAACGCGCCAGCTAACTCAACCCCTGTTGGCCCAGCACCCACAATTACAAAATTCATGTGCGCTTCTTGCTCTCTGAGGTCATGCTCATTGAGGGCGTTCTCAAAATTCTGTAGGACCAGACTTCTGAGGTTCAACGACTCTACCAGCGACTTCATTGGCATTGCATTCTTCTGAACGTCTTCCATTCCAAAGAAGTTGGTATCTGCCCCAGTGGCAATAACCAAGTAGTCATAATGAAGTGATCCAATGGAGGTATATACCAGCTGTTGACCTGCATCAATCTGATGGACCTTTCCCATGCGGAAATGTGTGTGCTTTCGTCTTTTTAATGTCTTTCGGATAGGGTAGGCAATGGAGTCAGGTTCCAGTCCAGCGGTTGCCACCTGGTACATTAAAGGTTGGAAAGTGTGGTAGTTGTTTTGGTCAAAAAGAACGATCTGGACACGTCTCGTGTTGAGCCTTCGTGCCAAATTCAATCCAGCAAACCCTCCTCCAATAATTACTACTCTGGGGAGGTCCAGTTCTGGAACGTTCATAACGTTGCGTTCAGCGGTTTATCCCGCTATATAAAGGTAACATTCAAGAAGAGATAAGGTTTGAATAGCTACACATACGAGTCAACAATCTTCACTCCGATAACACATATGTCATCTAGCTGCGCCAGCTCCCCCATCCAAGCATGGATTTCCTTGTTCAACAATTCTTTCTGTACATCCATCGGTTGCGAGCGAATCTCCATCAGGTAATCTTTGAATCTACGGCTCTTGTACTTCTTCCCCCTATCACCACCGAATTGGTCTGCGAAACCATCCGAGAAGAGGTAAATCGCGTCACCAGCTTTAACATGGACATCATGTGTGATGAACGGTGTCAACACATCTGCTTGGCCTACCGGCTGCTTGTCTGCTTTAACTTCCTCAATTTCCTCGCCATCCTTACGCACAATCCACAGTGGATTGTTGGCACCTGCCCACTTCAACTCTCCTGTCTGTTTGTTAATTGCTGCCAACGAGATGTCCATACCATCTTTGACTTCTTCACCACTCGATGACAATTGTTCGATTACCAGCTCACGGGTCTTATCAAGAATACCGCCTGGCTCCCTCTGACCATACTCCCTTACCGCTTGATTCAATGCACTGTTACATACTACGCTTACCATCGCACCCGGCACTCCATGTCCGGTACAATCAGCCGCAGCAAAGAAGACCCACTCATCTACATTCTCCAACCAATAGAAGTCGCCTGCTACGATATCTTTTGGTATATACAACACAAACCCATCAATCAAATGTTCCGTTAATTGCTCAGGAGGTGGTAAGATGGCTGTTTGAATACGGAGTGCGTAATTAATAGAATCTACGATTTCTTGTTGCTTTTCTTCCACCAGTACTTTCTGCAATGAGATCTCCTCATTCTTTGCCTCAAGTTCTGCAGCCGCTCGCTTCTTCTGTCGATAACTTCGCAGGCTTACAAACGCTACGATGAGCATCAGCATAGCAATTGCTCCTCCACCATAGGAGAACCAACGTTGCCTTTCAATTTTTTGATCGAAAGCCAATTGCTGGGCCGCTTTTTCTTGGGCCGTTGCCAGGCTATCGGCTACCTGCTTTTTCTCGTACTCAAAATCCAACGCCAGGCGTTCTGCATTCCGAAGATCTTCCAAGGAATTGAGTGTGTCGCGTATACGTATGAAGGTTCGGTAATAATCATACGCCAACGCTTTATTTCCAACGTGTTCGTAAGCTGTATACAACACTTCGCTAGCTCGCATTCTTCCTCTATCATGATCTACGCGCTCAGCAATTTCTAACCCTTCCTTTGCAATAGCTATGGCCTCTGCATACTTCTTCATTTTGATTAACTCACTCCCAACATTGGCGGCCATTCTAGACGCATACACAAACTCTGCTCCATTCAGGTATGTATCCATACTTCTACGGTAGTAATACACGGAGCTATCATGCTCACTGAAATGTGCGTACAATGCGCCCTGGGAAGCATAGACCCCTGCCATAATCGTTGGTTTGCATTGTCCGCTTGCACAGATCTCATGAATTAGTGCCATCTCCTTTCGTGCCTTATCAAACTCGTGTTTT
>JAYDZE010535641.1:0-15203 GCA_034509125.1 Monilaria moniliformis
AAATAGAAGCTTGGGGCAGGGCATTCATATTCATTCAGTCTCGAGAGAGAATTGTAACGTACGAAAGTTACTAATAAGTTCTTACGCTTTGAGCCGTGGACGTAGATCGTATTAACGATCGAATCACGTTAAATCCTTGTGTTTACACCTCTAAATTTCTGCTCGTGTTTAAGTTAATTACACCTCTAAATCCTTGTAGTATGATCAATGTATATTTATGATGGATCTTATACGTGAGCATTATAAGTTGTACACAATAACAAAATTGAGAAACTTTACTAGCGTATAATCCGTTAAAATCCGACGGAAATCACTTTACGTCCTGAATTATAATCACTTTATGTTGTGATTTGCAATCACCATACATTTTATAATCATAGCATATGAAATGATCTTTATATAAATTATAATAATAGCTTATGAAATAATTTTTAATTAATTTTAATATAGTTAAATTTGATTGGTGGTACATTTGATACTAATCTCAACCACTTTCGCTAATTAAATGATAATTTTGATTGATAGAATATAAATAATTTTGATATAAATTTTCATTTGATAAAATTTCTTAAAAAGTTAATGTGAGTTAGAGAATTTTAGAAAAATAAGAAGAAAAAATAAATCAATTTACCGTAGGTTATGATGGCAATTGATATGCCGCATTTGCTTATGTTTCTTAAATTGACGGATAATAAATAATCTATATATTGGTATATATATTGAATTTAGCTCCGAGATGAACATCACCTAATCTACTATACAAACTCACTAGCAGATCAATGGACACAGCCTCCGCCGCCGGAAAAATGGAAGGCCTGATCCCGCTCCTCATCCGCGCCATGAAGAAACAAAGGCCTGAACACGCTTACTCTTTGTTTGATATGTTAAAATAATATTTGTCCTAATAAAAAACAAAACTAAATTAGAAAATGAAAACTGGTAATCACATATATATAGTAGTGAATATAAAGATAGCGCAATCAAAATCAATCAAGATTATGGTATATATTTAGGGATGTTAATTGGGTCAATACATCGGGTTTCGGGTCACTTCTACTCGGATTACGAGTTAATCGGGTGTGAGCTAATCGGGTTGGAATTTTATCGGGTTAGAAGTTTCCAACTCTAACACTAAATGTTCGGGTTTCGGGCTAGCCTAACGGGCTAATCGGGCTATAAGCAAACGAAAAAAAAAATAATTTATGTATTTTTTATTCTTAAAAATTCTATATTTATAATATATAAACGTAACAAAAATTAAATATATAAATCATATGACAAGCATAAAATTCAAAAGGTAAAACATTCTAAAAAGTCAAAGATTACATACAATAAAATTAGCGATAAATTGTTCAAAAATAGTTTTGCCTCATAGAATCAAATAGTATCATAAATGACTCTAATCTCAAAATACTTGAATTACATTACTCTTTTACACCGATAATCTTTGAAGCTTCAACTTCATAATTCACTTCCAACTTATAGTCATCAAACTCTTCACCATCTATTAAAATAATTAAAATATAATATAGTTAGATAATTTATAATTAATAAAATCTTACCATCAAAATGTCTATGCAACCAATTACGCGAGCAAAGAATAACTTGCATTTTTCAGTATATTTGTTCAAAATGTATGTTCTAATACGAAAAGAAGATTCTTATACTATTGTTGTTATAAGAATGCTAAGCACATCACACGATGTCCTAACAAGTTTTCCAAACATGATGCATGATTTCTCCAATGCCTGATGAATGTAAAATATTTTTAATTGGGAGAATTTTGGAATATATACTTAAACTCAAACACGATTAAATACTATTCGTATAAGAACTAAAAAAATGACAATGGATAAGAATGTCGCTGGATAAATCTTTTGTTGTTGAATGATTTAACTTAAGAACATGTTATTATAGATCTTGACATGATAAAAAAAAACTTAATTTAAGAATTTCAAAATTAAAATGAAATATAAATGTGTTTCTTTAAATTTCAAAGCATGTTTCTTATATTGGTTGTAGTGAACTTGAATTTTCCAATCATTTATATATTATTATTTATATTAATAAAAACCTAATGCATATATATAAATTGAAGGGTTGATTTTATTTTATTTTTTATAATTATCAATTTTATCAAAATTATCATTAAAGTGTCAAATCAATTATCAAATAAGGTAGAAGAATATGTAATAGTTGCATTTAGGACCAACCCATCGGGTTCCGAGTTATGGGGTAATCGGGTTCGGGCTAATCGGAACGAAATTTTATCGAGCTATAAATATTCAACCTTAATCCTCTAAAATTAGCGGGTTAGTCGGGTCAGCCCTATGAATTCGGACTGGATTGACATCCCTATATATATCTACATATATTTGAAACAAAAATGTTATGATTATTCGGAAGAAAAGAATAAACAAAATTTCAGTCTAAATTCCTTTCGATTAATAAATGGAAAGTAATACTATTATATTATATTATATTTATAAAATACTATCACTAAGGCACTAACTATTTATTAAAATACTATTATATTAATTATCACCATACTATTATTATATTAATAGGTAAAGATGCTCACTTTTGTTAAGTTAAAATGAAAAATACACGCTTTTATAAACATATGCATCTTAAACCCTTAGATGTTGACTTATTTTCTTGGTTGTTTATGTAAATTCTTACACATTTCTTACGTAATTGAACTTGTGTAAAAAATGTATAAGAAAAGCATGTAAGAACATCTGTAGCGCCGTACGTTGAGCACGACGTCGTATGCTCAACTGCTTGAGCAAGGCGCTACGGGCTGTTAAGCACATTGAGGCTGCACGCCCTCATGTGCATGAGCGAGCGATCGTGCCATATAGTCTCGCCCAATCACAGGGCGTTACGTGATGTCTTTTTAATTTTTTATTTATTTTATCCGAAAATCAAATTAAAAAAAATACTCCAACGACACTCTTCCTTTTACCTTTTTTTTAAAAAAAATTATTATAATTTTTCATCTATAAACACCCCACTCCCCCACATCATTCACACCAAAATTATATTCTTCTCCAATTTATTTCCAACGCCGCTAAATGGGCTGACGAAGACACGGTTGAGTCCTCCACTGTAAACAATGCACTAACTCAAGGTGTGGATCTGAACTTCCGAACTTACGCATTTCCCCATGAGTCGACAGGTGATAGAGACCAACATGATTGACTCCAATATGATCTAGCTAAAGAAATCTGGGCACGCTTCGATCCCCTTGATGAATATAATTTTATTTAAATTATGTAATTTTTTATTTCAGTTATGTAATTTTTATTTCAGTTATGTGTTTTTTTTTATTTCAATTATGAAATTTTAAGTTGTTTTAATGAAATTAGAAATTTCGTTTATTAAGAAATCATTTAGATTTGAATATATAATTAAGAAAAAATAACAAAAAATTTGAGAAATATAGATAGATCCCATGAATAGTATAAGTGCTCAACTTCTCAATGCTCAAGAGTTGTGGATAGTGTTGAAAAACACATGATTTGAATGTCTTAATGATTGCAAAATTATTGTACCGATTTATTTAAAATTGAACAATAAAAATTGTGATATAGTGAACTAAAACAACATGTACTTATTAAAATAGAAAATAAATACAATGATAAAAGGAAAAATATTTTTTTTGAAACAAAATTAAATTTGGAACAACAAATTATGGGTGCGCTCCCGTAAAATCGAAGTTCGCGGCCATGGATAAGGTAGCCGCACAGGCGTGCACCTCATTCTTTAAATTATTTTAATGGAAAATCAATTCGGTACATAAATGATGTGAAATATCAATCTGGATGTTGTGAATTCAAGACATCCGTGATTGTACATAAATGGTACAAAAAAACGACATGTGATTTTGTAGTAGCTGTCTGTACAATAACTATTGTGCTATAGTTGTGATTGTGTATAATAACTGATATATAATAATTGATGTGTAAAGACTTCATGATTTCTACAAAGCCGTGAAATAAAGCACAAACTCAAATACAATTAAAAAATCAAACCCAAAACAATAAAACGTGAATTTTGCAATAAATGTACAAAAACAATTAGTTAATGAAAAAACTAAATTAGAACTAAATTCGACATGATTTATAAACAAAATTGACCATTGGTTGTAAACTTAATTTATAATACGTCGGTGTACGACCGACGGCTATGTACATATTTCACAAATTTATGAATTGATTTTTACAGTAATTTATAATCTAAATACAATGTTAATTGTGAGGTTTCCGCAAGGTGCATAAGTTTTATTCGCAAATAGCAGAGCATTGTTGAATAATTTTGAGTGAATTAACATGAAATTTAGCTTTTAACATATGAAAATAGTGTTTCATATATGTAGATGCTCGATTCTCTCCCTTCCAGTGAAGTAGCCACCGACCGTGAACCTAAATTAACTCGAAAATATGGACGTGCACTATATGGGTCGTCATATTTCATGAATTTCATGCTCAACTGCAACTTAATTTAACCAAAAAACTATAATTCAATTAATTGGCCAACACATTAATTTATTAAAAATACTATTGTAAACCAAAAAATGAAAAAATAAAATAAAAATATAATGAGACTTGTTAAAAAAAATTGAGGCAGTGCCAATTTGGATTTTCGTCATATAGTGTGTTTCATAATAAGGATTCATTTTAAATGATTGATTATTTTACAAAGGTACAAAACATACAATTAAAAGCCTAGGAAAGTGTAAGATTGTGTAAATCATAGGCCATGTAATTGTCACATTAAAGATAATTTAGTTACGCATAATGTGGGCATTTTAAAAATAAGATAAATTGATGAATATTAATATATTAAAATCCAAATTATGTGACAAATGACAGGATCCAGTGCAAATATGGTACTCCATTACTTAAATTAAATTAAATTAAATTAAATTAAATCAAACATGAATATTTGTTAACCAAAACAAAAATTAAAACAAAAGACAAAGTTTTAAATACACTTACATCGTTTGCATTAACAATAGACTTTTCAATTAAAAATTATTAAAGGGCAAAAGATCAATGAAACCCTAATGTATTTTTAGATAGAATTAAGCCCTTAATGTTTATAATTCTTATTATTCATGTCCTCCTTCTTATTAACACTCCAAATTAATTTTATTTTAGATTATTTTTTTCTATTGATTTAGCTTTAAATTTTATATTTTTTTCATCTAATTATTTATAGCTAGCTCTCTATAATTGTTTTACGAAAAACTTCTTACAATTTTTTTGTGGTATTATATTACATTGGACTAACCAAAGTTGATTTTCCACTCTTGTACTTTCCTTTATTTATCGTCCCTTTTGTTTTAATAATTTTGACGCAGGTTTTTTCTTATTTTCTCGATTTCTTTTCTATTTTTTATTATACTTCAAAATACTTCTAATATCTTTTCTATTTTTTAATGTAAGTTCCAAATTATTTTTGTCTCTATTCTCTCTTCAATTGTTATAAAAAACTAATATGAAATTTTTTATACTACAATTTAATAGAGCTTTAAATAATTGTTTGAATTCTTATTGTTTTAAATTTAGAAAAAAAATGAGATAAATTTAATTTGGAGTGGTAATACTAATAAGGAGGGGTATGAATGTTAAAAATTACAATTATTAAGGAACTAATAATACCTAAAAATACAAAAAAAAAAAAAGTTTAATTGGACTTTGATGTAAAGGAGCGTGAATCTTATAAAATTATGATTGAGTAGTTGGAAATTGGTGTGTTAATTAGATGAGTTTAGATAATATATTATTCAGAGTTAATAATATTTCCGTCACTAACCCTAGAAAAAGATAAAGTTGAGTGACGGAAATAAGAATGGACAAAGATCAAAACCCTTGAAACTGCGAAATTTAACCACCTCGCGCCGGCCGATGTCTTTCAAATGGAAATCAGTGTTCGACGTTTCCGCCATTAAATCCGATTTCGAGGTAGCCGGTTTAAACCCTATTTTCATTCCCCAAATCTGGAAACACGTCTTGAAAAATCCTAATTGCCGATGGGATGATATCCCTTCTCTGCCCTCCGCGGCTTACCATCTCCTCGATTCCAAGTTCAGACCCTCCACTTCCACTCTCCATGCCGCCATAGATTCTTCCGACCAGGTCACCACTAAGCTCCTCATCAAATTGCAGGTAACTGCCATCAATTTTGTTTTTACTTTTTCTTTTTATAACTCTTCTGCTTATAATCTGTCGGAGGTCTCTTCTGATTGTATATTTCGACGTTGCTTGTTTAGATAGCTCGTTTTGAAATGTAACTTCCTAACATTCTAATGCTTTATCAGACAATTGATGTCAAATATACGAATCACTGCAACACATCAGTACTTTAATAAATACGAATTTGATTAGTCTAAAGAGACTAGAACTTCAGTGTTCGCTTATGTGAATGAAATTTATGTTATGGAAGTATTATTGCATTTGTACACGCTATTATAGGCCGTGTTGGACAAATTTTTGGTGTTTTCGGGCTATGTTTTGGGTGAAAAAACTGAGAATGAATGTCTGAATTATAAGAGGAATCTACCTCGGAACAGGATATATTTGGTTATATTTTTTTAGTAGAACATAGCCTGTATCTGATCTGAGTTTGTTCACAAGGCACTTTTTGGTAACATTTTGTTGGTTGGTTTAGATGCATGAATGTCATTTGGTTCCATTTTTTTGTTGCTAGAATGGAGAATTCGTGGAGGCTGTGATAATGAGATATGATACTCGATTGGGTATATGTGATGGGAAACCTCGTCTTGGTGGTCCTAGGTCAACCTTGTGCGTATCCTCTCAGGTAATTCTTGTGGAACGTGGAATCACTAATTTATAAGTCACCTACTCTGTGTGCAGCTGAACATTTCCATAGAGCAATAATGTTTATAATGTTATTGTTATTGTAGGTCGGGTGCAAGATGGGTTGCAATTTTTGTGCAACAGGAAGCATGGGATTTAAGAGCAATCTGTCATCGGGAGAGATTCTGGAACAGTTAGCCCATGCGTCTCGCATATCAGCTATCCGCAATGTTGTCTTTATGGTACCATATATCCTTTTTAAATTACACATGTTAGCATCTCATTGAATTATTTAGTACTTTACTGATAATTAACTGTTAACTCGATATCTCCTGACTTTCACGTGGAAGAAGTAACTGATGTTATTTTGAAGTACACTCAGAATTGTGTACAAAAATTGATTATAATGAATCAGAACAACAAACATAAAATTCACAAATTTAAACAGATAGACAAAAGGGAGCTTGATACATGAGCAGAATATTGTATAAAGCACTTGGTTATTAATAAACCAATCACTGGGTTAAGCAAGCAGTGCTTTGAGTTCTCTGAAATTGAGTAGATTATACTAAGATGTTCAGATGAAGTACCATGTAGAGTAACTTTGCCTTTCTGCAAACTGCAACAATGAGCTCAATATGTTGCTTTAGTTATGTTCTTGCTTATCCATCAAAAGTCAAACAAGATCATTTTATTTGTAATAGCTGTGATTGTTGTGTGGGCTTGAATTTGAAATGATGGCATTTTTCTTATCATTATTTGTTGTGAGTAGGGAATGGGAGAACCTCTAAATAACTACTCTGCGGTGGTGGATGCTATCAGAGCCATGACAGCTTTTCCTTTCCAGCTGTCTCCCAAGAAAATTACTCTCTCAACGGTGCAATTTTTTATTCTCATGCTCAATGTCTTTCCTGTTTATCTTATTTTGTACATACCTATTTCTGGATCTCTTGGTTATTTTAGCACTGGGTTAGTTCCTTGGAGTTTCTGCTCATAATTGCATGGGAAGTGACAACTTGACTTGGGGGACCATCTTTGCTTGATTTTGATTAATTGCAAACTTGTCCACAGGTTGGCATAATACATGGTATTAACAAGCTGCAGAAAGACATGCCAAACTTGAATCTAGCAGTCTCACTGCATGCACCAGTACAAGAGATCCGCTGTCAGATAATGCCTGCTGCAAGGGCTTTTCCTCTAGAAAGACTAATGAATGCATTACGAGAATATCAAACTAGCAGGTTTTGTTTATCTGGTCATTTTTTCTTTGGCGTGCATGCCAGATTATGAATTTGCCAACCTCTCATGACCACCTCATTTTCGTTTTTATTAGATATTATTAGAGTAACTCATTCGGTTTTTCTGTAGTCAGCAAAAGATATTTATTGAGTACATAATGCTTGACGCTATCAATGATGAGGAGCAGCATGCTCACCAGCTTGGCAAATTGCTTGAGACATTGCAATCGGTAACCTTCAAAATGCTAAGTTGCTATATCTGCTAATTTTAGAGTCTCATCCACAACTCTAATTCCATTCTCTGCTATTCATGCAGGTTGTAAACTTGATACCTTTTAATCCGATTGGTTCTTTAAGCTGTTATAGTACCAGTCATGATCAGAAAGTCGTCAAATTTCAAAAAATACTTAGAGGCACTTACAACATCCGTACAACAATTCGTAAGCAAATGGGCCAAGACATAAGTGGTGCATGTGGTCAGCTTGTAATCAAACAACCAGATAAGAGGACCTCTTGTAGCTCAGATATCGTAACAGACATTGAAGATCTTCGTATTTGATTTTCCAGGTCAGATCATTTGAGTTCTTCATTTATACACCTGATGAAGCATCACTAGATATAGAAACTGTTTCTGGTGGCCTCCATCAACTTCAGTTTAGGTGATAATGCATATCTAGGCTTTTTCCCTACTGGGTATCATCCGAAGCCCGAATTTAACGTTTGACTGCATTTACATTTGCTTGTCTCTACTTTAGGACTGCTTGATGTTGATATGGATTACTTGACTACTGAATTTGGGTTGCTGCTTCAAGAATTAGCAATGCACAGGACAACTATGCGATCTGGGTGCTTTTGAGCTGTGGAGTAGTAAAGCCAATGTATCGATGATGTAATAACATTGTCTTTTGTTTATGCGCACAAGATCTTATATATATCCTTATCCCAACTGTCCATGTAATTATCAGGCTTCAAAACATAAGCTTAGTGCTTTGATTATGCTGTCAAGAGTCAACTAGGTCGAAATCATTCCATGATTGATGAGATATTATAAAATCGATTATCAGTTAGCAATGTATCAAAAGCTTTCTAACTCTCACGTGTTACTTTTTTTTTTTCTTCTCTCTTTCTGTATATGAGTAATGAGTTTACATTTATGCAGAGAGCAGTTCTGAATCTTTTTGTTTGACACATGCTAAGCATTGGACGCATAAAATGCATACAAACAGTACGATGATAGTATATATATCAATACATATTCTAGTATGTATAGAGTTGTGGCTGGATGTCAATCCAGCCTCAAATTGAGATGAAGTTTTTAGTTTGATTTTTTATTTTAACCCGAGATTTTTCAAGCATTTGGATTTTTTTAAATAAACATTAATTGAAGTGTTTTTTTTTTAAATGAAAAAACATCAAAGGTTGAGACAAAAATTATACCTATATCTAAAATAAATACAAGTTGTACATCGGGTGCAGCAGAAATTATAAACATGACAATATAAAATGTATAAATTATAAATTAAATCAATACATATTTGCTATGCTACAAAAACTTTTAATTATGTTATATTTTACATAACGCGCAATATGCGGGGTAAATCTCTCTAGAGAAAATAATAAGCAAAACACATAATCCAATGTCAAATGTGCTATCTTATTGTTGTCCTAATTATAGGTCATATCTTAATCAAGTCATCTCATTTGATTTGCTTCAATATTCGAAGAGTAAGATGCTTTTTATTTATTTATTTTTGGTCGATTAGCGCCTGTATTGTATTAGCTAATCTCACCAATATTATCGTTTGCATTGAATATAATATATAAACGACACGACACTTAATATTTTGAAAGGGATATCTGTATTACACCAAGTAATATAATAGTAGCTATTTGAACTAAACCTTACGATAAATCTTGAAAATTGATGATACTAAATACTAATAGATATGATGGCTAGCAATTTGCGATTTGTTGGCAACTCTCTTGCATCGCACAATACCAAATATCTATCATCTTATTGTTGTCCTAATTTTAGCTCATGTCTTATACTAGTCGTCTTTTCACTTGATTTGCGGCAGATATATAGTGGAAATCTTATGCTGCCACTAAGCTATATTTGAATGTTAATTCCGTTTATTGTTTACAAGTTTATTTTTCTCTTCTTTTTTTATTTTCCCCCAGATATTCTCAAAATAAAAAAAACCATGAAATGGTTGTTGCAGTTTTTGCTTATTCACTTTCTAGTGGGAATCAACGCTGCTGCTGCTGCTTCACAATCCGTGGTGGAGAGAGTGCCTGGTTATCCTGGGATTCTGCCTTTCAAACTAGAAACAGGGTTTCATTTCTTGATTTTTGGTTCATTTATTTATATAAATGTTATTTCTTTTGTAAAAGTGGGGATTATATGTTGGAATCAGATATATAGGGGTGGGAGAGAATGAACAAGTGCAGCTATTTTACTACTTCATTGAATCGGAAAATGACCCACCTAGGGATCCACTCATTCTCTGGCTCAATGGCGGACCCGGTTGCTCCGCCTTCTCCGGTCTCGTTTATGAAATCGGTCACTTCTCTATCTCTCTCATTTTGTTTCTTGTATTTCTATGAAAAATGAGCTGCTTCTTTTCCATGTTATGAATGATAGAGTGATGCACGCAAACAACTGTTGTTAGTCTGTCGTTAATTTTGATGACGGAATTAGAATCTGTCACTAAGTTTCTTGCCGACGAGCATTTTAGTGTCGGGTGTGCATGATCCATCACAAGATGAGTTATGCGACAGAATTAAGGTCGTGGGCGGGCAAATACTTTTCCGTCGCAAAAAGCCTAGTATTTGTACTACGATGTCTTTCTACAAGTTGTTTGACCTTATCTTGTTGGAAGTATGCCTAAAGAAACTACATTTAAGTATGGCGTTCCTTTTGGATTTAATGAAAAATAAATTGTCGATTTGGAATTTTTATTTCGAGTAGATGGATTTAATTAATGTAGCTGCTTGTTCTAAACAAACTTTCTAACTTTAGATATATAATTAAAATACTAATTTTTTTAAAAATAGATTATTTTTTCCATAATAACACAATATATTCATTGGTTACTTACAATAAATTAAAGTACTTAGATATTTAATACAATTATTACTAACTATAGAAAGAAATATAATTGTATCTTTGGTAAATAATTTCATATTTTCAAGCTATAAACCACTTAACGAGCTATTCACAAGTTAAGGAGTCGAATACCCCATGCTCAAACTTGGTTTATTTAGCTAATGAGTTTCACTAAACAAGCTAGAACGAGCAATTTTAGAGCCGAGCTCCGAAATAGTTTGCGAGCGGCTTGGTTCATTTACAACTCTAGTTGCGGACATCTTTTGACCATAGACATGTGGCGTGCACATAGCGACGCATGCATGGTGGTTATGGTTTGCACCTTTACATGAAAAGGCACATGCATGCGGGTGGTTATGATTTTCTTTGAAGCAAATTTCCTGCTAAAGATTTGCTCTAATTTGTTTTGGGGGTATAAGTTGTACGTAGGTCCTTTGGCCTTTGATGTTGCGAATTTTGATGGAAGCTTACCCTCCTTCACTATAAATCCAAATTCATGGACTAAGGTTTGAACATAAGTAGCCTATTATTGCATTCTTGAGCATTATCATTTAAAATTTTGTTTAAAAATTTATGTGATAATATATATATATATATGTATGATTTTGTAGGCTGCCAACATTATATTCATAGATTCCCCAGTGGGGACTGGATTCTCTTATGGAAATACAGCACAGGCTTATGCTTCCTCCGACACCAAAGCAACTAAAGACAACTACACATTTATGAGAAAGGTAAACTTCTGATACATATATCTCATCAAATAAGTTAGCCAAGAACTGAAGCCATTGTATGAAATAAAACGCAGTGGCTTTCAATTCACCCAATGTTCGTGAAAAATCGCTTTTTTGTTGCTGGCGATTCTTATGGAGGCAAAATTGTGCCAATGGTTGCTTTGGAGATAGCTAAAGGTAGCAACTTAGAGAGTATACTTGCAATGTTGAAAGATTTGTGTTGTTGTTGAATCGAAATAAGTATTGAACTTCCAGGAAATGAAGATGGACTGGAACCTAAAATGTCACTCCAAGTAATGATGCTCTTGATTTTGATTAGTTAGTTTTGTATATTGTTTCTTGATTTTATTTTTAATTTTTGAATTGGGATTAGGGATATATTGTTGGCAATTCAGTGACAGATAGAAATGAGGATGCTAATGAACAGATACCTTATGCTCATAGAATGGGGCTCATTTCAGATCAATATTTCAAGGTAATATAATTTCCCTGTTTCCTGCAAAACTTTTTTTTTTTTTTTTTAAATAAAAAAAGTAAGAAAAAACTGAATTGTGTATATTATTAATGTCAGCTAGCAAGAAGCAGTTGCCGTGGAGAGTATGTGAATCCAGATCCAAACAATATTCAATGCTTATATGCTCTTCAACTCATCCAGGAGGTATAATTATATCATTTTCCTTATATTACTAGACGTTAATTATTTAAGAGATAATTGTCATTTAAATGACAAGTTTTGACCCAATTTATAATTTCAATCTGATCTCTAAAACTTTACAAACAAGTACCCTATCTTTCATCCTTTTGTGATCAAAACTCTCCAAATTAATTTGTTTGAGGATTCAAAATTTCAATTATTGTCTTGATTCAAGAAATAAATGCTAGAGTTTTGATGGACTCAAGTAAATAAATATTATGGCATATCCGTCAACGTCTAGAACTTGCTGACCACGATATGAATTTTGTGGGAGCAGTTTTCAACAATTATCTTTAGACTAGACGTCGAAATCCATCACTCTAAGCAAGTACTAGATATCTACTCATATATTGATGGTTCTAGCACATGATTAAATGCAGTGCACGAGTGGTGTCAACACCGCGCACATTCTTGAGCCATTATGCAGATCCATATCACCAAAACCAAGATGGAGCCAACTATTTATAGAAGATGATGGTCCAACTCCAATAGTTCTCTCCAAACAAGACGACTTCAAATGCCGCGTAAATCCCTATCATTTCTGTTAGTGTTTGCAATCGAACTAATGTATGATTCTTGTTTCAGAGTCAAAACTATGTGACCTCTTATGTGTGGGCCAACGATGAAGCTGTCCAAGAATCACTTCACGTAAGAAAGGTACGTTAAGTTTAATTAATTTATACTAACAAAGTCTCACTACGAATTTCTTAATTGCGAGATGTTGTGTTTGAAAATTAGGGCACAATACCCTTTTGGACAAGATGCAATCATAGCTTAACCTATGAAGAAGACGTGGAAAGTGTTTTCGAACATCTTCGACTTCTCAATGAGAAAGGCTTTCAAGCCTTGGTTTATAGGTATGCCGACTTGGGATCTTGATTCTGACCTGTCGTTAATTTTGTAGCTAATTCAGTATTTCAATAATTTAAATCCATTCGGGCGGTGGGTTGACTCCCATAGTTTGATTTTGATATATGAGACAGTCTGACACAAATTTTTGTACTTTCACATATTTAACTTGTTATGAAATTTGATCGTTTCAGTGGTGATCGCGATATGACTTTACCTTACATGAGCACGTTAAAATGGATACACAAACTTAATATCTCCGTTGATGAGGAGTGGAGGGCTTGGAACGTCGAGGATCAAGTTGCAGGGTTGGTTTTCAGCTATAACAAGTGATAATGCAAAGTCAATGTGAATGTTCATTAAAAAAATAAAGTAATTCTATCAATTTTGCAGATACACAGAGAAATACAAAAACAAGCAAGCCTATCTCACATTTGCTACAGTCAAGGCAAGGGGAGACAATGATGAAAATATAATATTAAATGAACAAAAAATGTGGTAATTAGTTGATAATTAGTTAATATGGATGCAGGGTGGAGGGCATACAGCTCCAGAGTACAAGCCAAAGGAGTGTTTTGCAATGTTAAAAAGATGGCTCTCTCTAAATCCGTTGTAGACACATTTGATATATCCTACAACACATTCCTATCTTGTTTGTGTATCAAGTTTACAATCTTGAAATAAAATGTATATATATTTCTGCAAGGAATTGTTATACTAGAAATTTTCTTTCTATAGAAATTTTGCATCATGCTTATTTATATGTATTAATATCTCAGTTTTAGGTCACATAAGGAGATATGCTTTTTGTTCATCTCCCAACTGCTCTCTCTCTCTCTCCATATATATATACAATATGTTTACGGTTGAGTTATGATAAAGACCTATCTTTTGTAAACTTGTAAGAATCATAATGTATAAAATGACTGCACTTAACTTATAAAATTAATTAACTATTGGCATCTGGTAAAATCAACAATGCCCATCAATGCTATTATGGTTCAGTAATTTTATTTTACCACGGTTTCCACAAGATTCACAATAGAATCCAGCGTCCCACATTTTTTGTGCATCACTATGTGTTACTATTATATCATTTACTTTAATAATATTTTTTATAAAAATAAAATTTATTATAATATTATGAATCACACTTAACTTTTATTATAAGAAATTGAAGTTAATATAATTATATACCATAGTTTTAGATTTATAAACCATAATAATGAATTATTATCTAATAAAAATGAAATTAAATGATAAAAATAATTATATAACTTAATTGGGTGGAATAAACACTAATTAAATAATTACAAAATTAAACTAAAATAAAAAAATTGAAATTGATGAAAAATTATGAAAGAAAAATAAAAAATGAAAATAAATTGTAACACACTAGATCAATCTGATTTGACATTGTTAGTCACAACAGGAATCTTCCAGATTCTTTTAAACATGGAAACGCCAGAGAATCCAAAATCAACCACCAGTTTTGTTTATAGAATCAAGGTCAGTCAATAGCTCTAAATTAGGGTACGAGTTTTTATTTTTATTTTTATATATATATATATATTTATTTATTTATTTAAATTTTTTTATTTATTATATTTCATATTTAACTATTATTTTGCACATGTCGTGTATTAGGTTACGATATTATAATTGTACACATAACCAGTGGCGAAGCCAGGATTTTGGCACTGGGGGGCCCAAAATTACCCTGCACCAACACGAGCGAGTTCACCTGCAAAA
>JAYDZE010535652.1:0-15202 GCA_034509125.1 Monilaria moniliformis
ATTATTATTATTATTATTATTATTATTATTATTATTATTATTATTATTATTATTATTATTATTATTATTATTTATCTCCAGTATTCCTAGTTATTAGGGTTCTCATTGTTCTCACAATCCTGGGCCAACCACGTTCGCAAATGGCCGTGTCCTCAGTCCTCCATCTAATCCCCATCACCACTATGTCGTCGTGAGCTGCTATTGTGGGAGGAGGTAGCCATTCTTTGATGAACTTTAAAGGAATTATTAAATTTGAGCTTATCTCACTACCTTATCTTTCAAATATCCAATTCTATGTTCATCATATCCTATAACTCAAATTAAACACTCAACATGCACGATTTGCCCGTCCTATTTGCAACCAAGAAAACACACCCCTTAGTTGCGTAATATGGACAGAAAACGCAGACAAAGAAAAAAAGGAATTACGAGAGCCCTGTACGCGCTCACCTGAGCTTTCAATGTTTTGCTATATTTTTTATATCATTTCGGCACTAGAACTCAACATCAGCTGTACATTTCATTCCTCATTTTGGGTAACTATTTGTGCGATACACATATCACTACAAAATTCTATATCTCGAGGATTTTACAACTACAACAACACGAGCTCCACAGAAAGGATGAGGGAGTAAAAAAAATGCTCACCCTCGATGACTTTCACCAGAAGCGTCTACAAACACGCGTCGGCATTAGCCTTTCAGCCCCATTGGAGCGCTTGCAGCTTCGACTGCTGCAACGTAGAAGTATAGTCTCCACAGTGTGACATTGCCCTACATTATTGACCACGAAATCGCAGATGAGCAACGGAGAGGGGTAAACGGTACAATTCAAGTACGGAAAAGTGTAAGTTTTGGGCTTCTATTACCAATTCGTCGAGATCAACATTCAATATGCCGCTTGAGTACTTCTGTGAGGGATTCTCCTGTTCGATGATTTCCACGACACGGTCAACACTTGTGGCTGGTAACTTCAGAATCCGTGCACGAAGCCCTTGCTTCTCAGCAAGTGTCATAGCCCTGTCGGAGGAAATTATGAATTTGTCGCACTTCAAACAGAATTACGAGCAAAGATAATGGTAACTAAGTTGAGAAATTAGATTTGAAGACTATCGGGAAAAAAAGCAAAGATGATGATATACCTGCAGGTGGTCATTACAGAATTGAGAATTTCTTCGAGCATCGTCTCCATGTGCTGCAGCTATCAGACATTAATAAATGACCATAAGCAATACGTTACATGCTGTTAATTCTAATTCAGATGTCTGTAAATCGGGAGAACTGGGAACTTCATGTTCTAGTACCGTGGTGGAAATTTCGGCAGTATGGCTCTCCATGAGCTCATCAACCTTAGAGCTATCATGCTCTAAAATAAACCGCAAATCATCATCCAGCTGGATCTGTTCGCTTTCCGAATCCTGTTTGCCACGAGGAAGAAACAGAAGAAGCTACATGTGAACTTTTTGAAACAAGATCTCGACAAATGTGTAAATAAATGGAATAAACAAGTATGATCAAAACAGTTTTTCTACATCTGGACAAAATTGAGAATTTTGGGGCAAACAATATGATTTCAGATACCAATAAATACAGCAGCACATCCAAATTAAGGCAAACGGGGCAAAACTAAGACAAGACAACACTTGTTAAGAACCTCTTACTGTAATTAATAAAATGCCAGCAACTCTATGAGTGCTGCTCAAAGACTAGCCAACTAAATTGAGGATCTAAGAAGGACAAAAGGATATAATAGTGTTTCCCTTGTCCGAGAGAAACGATTAATTTCTAAGCCAGCCTACTAGCATCTGATACATACTCAGACGCACATGTTATCTACACAGTTATCTTTCCATGTTTTCCCTTTTGTAGGAAGTCCTTTGTTCCTCCCTCCCCCTTTCCTCGATTATTTTCCGTACAAGGAAAGAGGGATTCCAGATGGAAAATATAGCATGCAGCTATATTTCTTTTAGGAGGCATTTATCTTGAGTGATGCAATGAATTGATAAAATATAAGATTGAATATTTGAAGTAGAAGATAGTTAAATAAATTCAACATTAACCATTCCATCAAAGTTAATAGTCAATTAACTTTGATTATTATTATTTATCCATCTCACAACTCAGGGAGCGTTTACTTTGAGCAACGGAATAGGTAGATAAAATATAGAATTGAATATCTGAAGAATAAGATGGTCAGATAATCTCAAATAAATCAATTCATCAAAATAAACATAAATAGTAGATTAGCTTGGATTATTTTATCAATCTATCTTATCATTCAAAATAAACTCCATCCTCTGAAAGTAAACACTCAGTTAGTGGTTGAGTTCAACATGAAACCGAAACAAATTCATGCTTCACCAACATACAAAGTGATATCCAAGGAGACGCTCACCGCAGGAATTACTTTGGCCTTCTTTTTAGGGTGTTGCGGTTGATTAGCCATACGTGTTGACGCATCCAAGTTTAAAAGCTTTTCTTTGTGGCTTAAGCATGAGCGAATCCGACAAACAGAAAAGACAGGATTCTCCATCTGATTTACAAAACCACATTTCAAAAGAATATAATACGCATTTCCTCAATGTGTTCATTTTCATGCACATAATGAAAATGAAACTGCAGTCAAACAACAAATTTAATACGAGTTATCTTTATCAATAACAGTAGTGTTGAGATAAGTATATTTGGAATCTAACTCATATCAAACACATAATATACATGGAACAAGAGATAGTTAGATCGTGAACAACGAAACACTTCCTCCGTTCCAGAAAATAGTGCACACTTTGCAATTTTAGGATATTTAACAAAATAGTGCACATTTAAAAATATTTTCTTTATACTTTACCCACATTTTCTACACCTATTTATATATATAAAAGCATACATAACCAACCATTATCTACATTAGCTAGTATAAAAAAAATAATCAAATAAGATCATTTCTTCACTCACAAAACAGACTATCTAATTTTTATTAAAACTTTATGCCACACCAAAATATGCACTATTTTTTGAAACAGAAAGAGTATAACATATGTACAATAACATGTGTGCAGGACTGAAAATCAAGTTATGTAATTGTTCATTTATTATACCTAGTTGCTCATTCTAGTTCATGGATATATAAGTTTGTGCAGTGTTCCTACAAAAGATAGTCATTCTCAGCTGATCCTAAACCTATTTAACTATTACCTCATCTATCTCTTGCGTGAGAGTAGAAACACTCTGCTTGAGCAATGAATGTAATCTTTCCTTTTTGAAATCTGAAAGTAGAGCTCCTATTCCATTAGAAAACAATGGAGCAGAACTAGTACTAGCATTGTTTCCTTTAGTTTGGTTACTCTTCTTCATCAAGCCTTTTTCTCTACCCACCCCATTAACGTCTCTAGATAATTGAGAAACTTGAGGGGGAAAGGGCAGAAGAGTATCATCTTGAGACAGTAATGCATCGATCTCACACTTATACAAACCAAAGAAGTCAGGTCCTGATTTACTATCGTCCCCAAGAGAAGACGGATTTGCAGAATTTTCTGGCATGGCAGCAAGCTCTGCTGAAAAAATGGTCTCATATCAACACGAAGGAAGGGAAAAGATAAGGATAAAAATCAAGCTTGAGAAAAAATTAGACTAGATACAAGCACAAAAATTGGAGTGGACATCGTGCATGTACAAAAACAATGACATTGCAAAGTCACCAATTCTACAAATGTGACTTTATTCTAGAAATTTGAAGCAACATCAACTCAGAAGGAAAACTAAAGTTTCTACGGGGAAATGTCATACTCATTAAAAGCAAAGTGCATTTTATCTTGATAGAAGTACTTATTCAAAGTAGTGAAGATTGAGCAAAAATATTGACAAGGCATCAAGCACAAATATATTTCATGCCTCAAACAAGTTTCCTAATCAAGCAACATCACCCTGGAAAGAAAACTAAAGTTTCTCTTGGGACATGTCATACTCGGTAACAGCAAAGTGCATTTTATCTTGCGAGACGTACTTATTTCAAAGAAGTGAAGATTGAGCAAGAATATTGACAAAGCGTCAAGCGAAAATATATTTCATGTCTCAAACAAGTTTCCAAAAAGAGAAATTACTAAATACTAGAATTCTATAACTATATAAATCAATACTGCAAGTTGAATTCAAGTTAAGGCCATTTACTTTTGAGATTTAGCCTAGATAGACAAAAATAGTATAAGATCAATCCATTTTTTAGTAAAACAGATTGGAACTTTGGAATATCCCCAAAGTTTTAAGATATGTTTTAGGCCCTGAGCCCTGAAGCTGTGAGGCGTTTTCCAATAGCCCCTCGTATGCCTTAAGGCGGTCTGAGGCGTAAATCATAAACACACATAAAATTATACCTAATACAGTGAAACAAATAAAAGAATAGCAAATGTATGAAAGCACATCAAATACAAGTTCATAAGTTATAACTACTTAATACTTATATGAGAAGTTGGTGGTGGGAGAATTTTAACATTTTTTTTCTTTTCTTTTTTTATCAATTTGATGTTAAATAACTAGAGCCGTTAAGATTTCTAACTGAAAAAGCCCAAAAATAGCAAAAAAATAAAAATCTAGAAGCTAAGCTCATTTGCACAATTTTGGGGTGCACCCCAAAAATGTTTCTTTAGACTATAGGATACCCATGACCCTTGATAATTTTCATAATTTATAATAATTTCACTTAATTCATATCTCACTGAAAGAATGAGATTTAATAAATATAATAACTACGACAAAAATACTCAATAATATACATCTTATCAATCATGGAAAGTAAAAAGCTCCTTATGAATCTAGTAGCAATAGGGCGCGGGGCGTGCAGGGTCACGTTGGAATCGCCCCGACGAGGCTTGGGCGAATGAGATACGTGGGCGCACTCGGCGAGCAGGGTGTGCCGGAGCGCGGCTGAGAGTTGGTGGGGCGAGGCCGAAAGCTTTACTATCACATTTATTTCGCTATTAATCTCTCTCTTTACTAATGCAATATGCACTCCCAATATCTCTCTCATTGATGTTGAGATAAATTCTCATTATTTTCACCGTTAATTCTCGTCAATTTCTCCATTAATGTGTCAATTGTCCAATATGGGACTCAATACACATTTAAACCTTCATTTAAACCTTTGCACTCCGATATCTTTCTCAACTCTCATTATATCTCTCTCTCACATATTAATTTAGCCATTAATGTGTGTTCTAGCTGCAAATTGCATTAGTGCTTCCCGATTCATGGCTCCATCGCCCCGTGCCACGAAATTTTATCTAATTGCTCTGGTGCGTCCTGCGCTCCTAACAACACTAGCAATTACAAGTACCCTCTCATTTGACTATTGGAAAAAAAAAAGTCCCAACTGAATTCCTTCATATGTAGGATTTTCTCTTTAAATGGTACCCGCCTAATAGCATCATGATAGCACAAAGAGCTCAACTACTACTCATGGATTCCTACTTGCTTTATCAAAATAGTAAACCCAAATTGTTAGAAGAACCCTTTCACCCTTATGTATTTGACCTTCAACATAAGATACAATTTAAAAATAACACTATTTTTATCTATTAAGTTAATTCTAAAATAGATCACCCCTATACAGTGGCGAAGCCACATGGAGACATGGGGGGTCCATGGGCCCCCCACCAATTTTGAAAAAACGCAGGGGTATTTTAGTAATTATTATTATTTATAAATTAAACATTTAATATCGAAAATATTGTTAACCTAGCTTCACTTCCCTTACTTCAGCGCAATTCTTTTGTTGTTGTTGTTTGCGTTTGTTGCTACTATTATAAATCTGTGTTGTGATACGGCATGCACTGTTGGATTTTTTTATGGTCATTTGACTCCTTTTGGTATTAAGTTAGTTCTTTTTTCATATTTTTCTCTGCGTGATGTTTTTATTTTCTTAGGCTTTTATTTGATTTTTTTTAAAAAACTTAAATGTGATTGCTTATAAAGTGGATAAATACAAAATAATTTCGAGCATGAATTTTTGTAGCTAATTATATTCGTTTAGAATTAGCGTTTTGAATTTTAAGTATCGAATTTAGCTGAAAATTAACTATTTTTTTAATATTATAATTTAATTTATATAATATTATTTATGTTTAATTTTTTAAAATTCTTCTTGGACCCCCCAAAATTAAAATCCTGGCTTCGCCACTGCTCCTATATGAAAGTTTTCTTTGAAATATATGATAGATAAACAAAAATAATATAATTTAATTTACCATTTGCTTTATGAATTTATATTATAAACTTTTAGAGTACATTTGCTTTGAGATATAAGAAAAATGAAGAATGAGAAAAGTCTCAATTTAAATCCTTTTTTTCTTTTTTCTTTTTATTTATAAAAAAAGATTACTTATTCTTATTCCTATTTTTTTTAATTTATAAATAATATTATTATGAGATATTGACATAATAATATTATTTCTTTTTAGAGTCAAAATAATGAATAAAAAAGGATAAAATCTTTTTCATACATATGGATGGGGAAAAAATAGATATCTAGAAGGAGAGAATTTTCTTATTTCTCAAACAAGCAAACACATTCATATGGTCGTCTAATCCTTCAATTAATCAATCATGTGAAAAGAAATCTAACAACAAAAACAAAATTAAAACCCTCAAAGTTATTCAAAGATCCATTCACATTTGGATCTAAACTCTCAAGAACATGGAAATTCTTTTAAGAAAATTAATACAAAGAATAAAGAAAACCCTATCAAACTTTCCAAAATTCAAAAATCAAAATCATTGACTAATTTTTCAAAATAATCCTTCAAATAATCAATAATATGTGAGCAAAAAATTCACAACAACAACAAAATTGAAACCATCAAAGTTATTCAAAGATCCATTTTAGATTTCATTGTACACTCTCAAGTACATGATTTTTTTTTTTTTTAAAGTACATGAAATTTTAAAAAAAATAATCCAAAAGAATAAGGAAAACTCCATCAAACTTCTCAAAAATCAATATCTTTAACCAATTTTTCAAGATCTCTCTGAAAACCACTAACAGCACCCAATAATAGCACTAAAACAGAGCAAATACCGTTCACCGGCTAGTGATGATGGATTCGCCGCGAATCTTCAAACTTAGAAACCCTAGAATCCTGAGCTTCCCAACGCCGCTGCTAGCTGCCGCTCTAATCTCTCAAGTAGCCATATTCGTATATGATACCTTTCTCCTCGAGAATCCTCTATAAATAGGTCCATAGCATAGAAGTAGTGGTGCACGTGGGGGTTCATCTTCCCAATATTTGACAGTTATATTTTGATAGGATAATTATGTTTTTAATATAAAATATTAATAATGTTATGTTTTGTAGGGATAGGATATAATGAAATAAAGTAAAAATATAAATAGTAGTGTCAATTTAACTCGAAATCAACGGATCGGCATGAATGGATTGAAAAATGTGGGTTAGAACTGGAATATTTTAGTGGCCCAAACCAATACCGAAATCAATTAATTATTTTTTTTGTTGTTTTATTTTTAATTTGATAATAAAAAATTTATGCTTGAAAAATGTGTTTTGAAAATTAAAGAATTATAATCATTTATGTGAAATATATGTCAAATCATTACCTTTTATGTGGTGACTTATTAGTTAGTACATAAATTTATGTTAAAATAATATTTTATTTATTTTATTTATTTTGAAGTTAAATATTTTAATTTAAAAAATATGAGCTAACTTTTGCTACAAGATAGTAATTATCAAGATAATACATGTACGTTAAACTTCTTACTGTGAACATTCTGGTCCGATAAGCTAGCTCGAACTCGAGTAGGTTAGGGTTAAGGCAAAAATATTGTAATCCGAAATAATAATAAAAAGTTTGATTGGCTTGAATCGAAAATATCTTGGAATCGAATGGGACGAGCAGAAATCGAGTGAGTTGGTCCGATTGACACAGATACTTGTTAGTCTAATGTTTATGATTTTTTATATATTTGTCTCGATCTAAGCATAATCACAATTTAATGTTTGTATTTTTTATATATCTATCTCAATCTAAACAAAATAGTCAGAAATCGAGTTTGTTTGCTTAGATGGACTCCGTTTTGCTTACACACACTCTCTCTTTCTATGCATCATCCTTCTCTCCAAATTCCTAGCCTACATCTTAAAAATTCCGACGATCACTCACTGCCATGACTCAGTCGGTGCGGCCGTTGCCGCCATACGCGCACCACCCTTTTCTTTCCGCTTTCCATGGCTTCCAGCCACAAAAGCCACTTCACCAATGTTTTTTCTTTTGGAAACAATCAAGATTCGTTAACCATCACTTGTCTCTCTTGAACCCAATCACTACATATCTCGCCGTTGCCGCTGAGGAAGGGTTTATCCACCGCCGCAAAAAGCTGCATCCCTTTAAATCTTCTGCTCATGATCGCAGCCCTTCTTTCCATTAGATTTCTTCAACTAATTAAGTTTATAATATGGAAATAAAATAGGATTATTTATATATTTTTTTAATTTAACCAAATACGTTAAAATTAAAAAATCATAGAAAAATCAACAATACTAAAAATAATAATTTATAAAAAAATTAATGAAAGACATTACAAAATAAAATAAAGTAAATTGAAATATATAAAAAAGAATACAAAAATATGTTTTCGAAACAATTTTTTTTTTGTTTTTCTATAATTTTTAATGTTAAGTGTGTAATTCACTTGGATTTCCAACTGTCATGTAAGCAAGATGACCCCATTTGAAACTTTATCGGTCAAATTATGATTATGCTTAATTTGGAATATAGATATAAAAAATCATAAACGTTGGATTAATAAGTGGTATTTATTCTATTAAAATATTATAATTTATAATTTATTATTTGATAAGATGTACTTAAATTATAATTGAAGTAATAATATTCTTATAATTCAAGTTTTAACTTAGGTGATTAAAGTTTTAACTAATGTGATTAGCGTTATGCCTCTTACATTAGAGATGATATCCAAAATTACACAAATTTGTATAACACATGTATGATTTTTGCTTTATACAAGATTCTTATATTTTAAAACAATTAAAATACTAGAGAATCATAAATGTATTATACACTCTAATTACTTCTGAAAATTGAGCAAAGAGAGTATTATATTCTTGTCTTATTTGTGAAAACACTTAGGGTATTAGGGTATGTTTGATAGGATAGATTAGGAATAGTTATAATTAATAATCTAATCTTGGCGTAATCTATCCTATCAAACATACCCTTAGTGTAGCTAACTGAAGACGATAATTATCTCTTCTTTGAATGAATAGACAAAATTACTCTTAATAATAGATTTTTTAAATTATTAATTACAATTTGCATTCTCTAAGTTTTAGCATATTTCAAAAAATTGCCATTGTATTTAGTTGCCAACATAAAGAAATGGTTGTATTGATTTTGTTTCAATAAATTTAAGAAAATGATTAAAAATTTAAAACAAAGTTGTTGTGTATGTGAATGTGTGACAAAAGAAAGGATAGCATACCAAAGATATAGATATAGACTCAATGATATAGTGATATATATATATAGACTCAATTATTGATGGATTTTATGTATTGAAGTTTCGCAAAGCATAACTTGTGTGAACATTGAAATATATTGGTACGTATAAAATTCAATGAGCTGAATTATTTATTTTTCAGTTCACTCATTATCAAATTCTGGATTCACCCCTACTTCCCACTACAGAGTAATCTGGGGTGTGCTCATTGTATACAACAATGGCCGCTGGCGGAAGACGGCCGCAACAGATCTCGTGGACAGTCGAGAAGAGAGGGAAAAGCTCTAACCATCCTCGATGGCTCAAAACCTCGTGTACCTCTTTTGCAGTTGATACGCCCTATAAAAGTTTTCAAAATGAAAGTGGAATATAGTTTTGGGACAGGTGAAAATAAAAAAGGAGTAAGGGAATATTATTATGGCAGTTAATACTACCATTGCTATATGACAATATCTACCTGTAGTTTCTGGCCCTGCAACATCTCGGCTTCGAGCTCATCGAACGACCTCTTCCCACCGTTCCTAGCAAAAGCCTCGGCACATCTCCTATTTCTCCCCCCCACTAGTGATCCACACAAAGCGTAGAACGCTTGTTTTGTTATTAATCCTCTGAGAAAAAAATGGTGCCGTTTAGGACATAGATATATCAGCTATACTTACAGCACGTCGTGATGAGATCTGCTACGCCACAGCTCTCGAAGAAGGTACTATCCTTGACGGAAGGGAAGAGTAGCTTTGAGAAGGCCTTCATCTCCCTCAAACCAATTCTCATTATTGCAGCCTGCTACAAACATAGTAGATCAATTTGGAGCTAATGATGATTTTGTTACGATTATAAACTATGGTCAAATTACGGTTTTTAACCAACTCAAAAATCTTGATTAAAAATACACAAACTAAAAAAGTTTTGAAATTTGGCACGAGTCCAGATTTCACTAGCCAATAATTCAAATTTTCGGAGTCTGGTGAGAAATTTCAAGGTACTGTGGGAAGCTCTCAATAATAGCTTTCTAATGGTACACATCGTGTTGGGTTTTGATCACCAAAAGTAGTTGGAGAATAGCATGAAAGTTCGTGAAATTCTATCTATTCTTTTTTTACCAGAATTTTGATTCTTGTACCATGTAGTATTAGAAAACTATTAGAAAGCTATTGGCCTGCAAACTTTGAAAGTTTTCCAATGGTACCTTTGGATTTCCTATTAGACTCTGAAGAATTTATTGGCCAGCAAACTTTGGGCTCATGTAAAATTTGAAAACTTGTAAAGTTTGTGTATATAATCAAGATGTTGAGTTGGTTAAAAACCGAAATTTGGTCATTGTTAATGTATTTCTAGGCAATTAACCCAAAAGAAAACTTTAACATTTACCTTTGTGTTGTTCCCCATCTCCAACCCATCCACGAATCCTGTATATAGAAGAGCTATTCATCATTACAACACGAGAGAAAGACACGAAAGACGATATCAGTAAGATGGCAAAGGATTAGCGCGTGCCTGCTGCAATAGCCACAACGTTTTTCAGCGTTCCACAGAGTTCAACTCCTTCCACATCTTGGACCTATTCATATATGTTTAACAGTCACAAAACAGAAGTATATGTCATTGCTCCACTGTGCGTCAGATGTATTCTCTTTCAAAACTAAATCATTGATGAAAGACTAGACTTCCAGTACTCACACACGAGACCATGAAGTACGGAGTGTGGAATAGCTTAACCCATTTATCCGCAGTCTCTTTATTTTTCCTGTATCCGACTGTAGCCTCACTAAACTGCTCCAACGCAATCTGCATAAGACAACAATCATATTTAGCCACTTTCAATAGATCAACGAGTGCTAGCTAGATATAAACGACCATGCTTGATTTGATAATTGAGCCAACTGACCTCGTTTGCAATGTTTGCACCCATCAAAACACAGCAGTTGATTCCAAGCTGCTCGGATATGAGGGACGATATCATGCACGGACCTTCCCTCTTGACCTCCATTCCTTTGATGAGCGAGATTGCTTCAGCATCGCTCCTAATCTTCCCCACTAGCCTTTTGCAAATGCCCTCCATGAACTGATGGGGAGTCACAAATACTAGCATGGTGGCATCCCTCACTACCAATTCCAAATTTGGTCGAATCAGAAGTAGTTACACGAGCACACGACTATCATCTCAAGAACCAACTAAAATTTGAACCTATGTACCTGCGTTTTCAAGATCAGGATCTGCAATGACATTTTTGCCAAGCTTTATTCCCGGAAGATACTTAACATTCTCCTGTCGAAGGACACCAAAATGGTCGAGATTAATATTATGACTCGAGGCGTCTAGTGATGAAGGGAAAGCCATGAACAACAACACATTACATTAGTCTTGTTGATGACTTCAGAGAGCTTTTCACCAGTTGGGAGGGTCTCCTCAAACACCCACATTCTCACTTCATCTATTCAAATAAATAGAAAAACAAAACACCCTACTCAACAACAAAATATACAGAAAAATATAAATGCACTAACAAAAGAGAGATGAAACTACTTCACCTCTATATTTTATGGCAGTGTGTTTATTTTTATATATGAACAATAAACATGTAGACAGATCATGTGACGCTATCATACCATCAATGGACACAACTTGCATTTCCCACCAAAACAATAACTAGACATTACTCTTTTCCATGAACTTTTTTCAGTAGAACTCCAACACTAGCAAATGCTAACTCAAGCATTTATATTTTCAAGATTTTTTTTAAAATATTCACGTTGTTCTGTGATTCCTCAAAACATTGCCTATATCCAGGACGGAGCTGGGAGGTGCTTAAGCACCCCCAGACAACTAAATAATAATTCATTTTACCTTATAATTCAAGATTTTTTTGGAAATTTTTGGTTTTTAGCAGTCTTTGTAGCCCAAAATTTTCACTCCCTCGAGCTATATTTCTCCATCCGCCGCTTCCTATATCCTTGGAGTTGGAGCGCTTTGCTTCTCACAGATATTGTCAATATTTGTTTATTTAAAAACTAAAACGCAATTTTCACCTGCTTAATTCGTAGGCCACAGCCCAATAGTAGCCGTTCAACGCGAAGCCCGTTTAAGTTTTAAAAGTTGCAAAGTTGTTGGCCCGTTCAATTTAAAGCCCATTTATCATGTAGCCTTGAAAGGCTGGCCCGAAACCACTACGACTGGCCCGTTTAACACTGCTCTCACAAATTCTACTAAGGTACCAAATTGCTACAACAAATGTCACGAGTGAAATTCAATTCACACTCTAAGCTAAAAAAAATAAAATCAATTTACACTACATGAATAAATGAGGGGAAAAAAATGCGAGAGAAATTTACCGTGGAAAGAGGCGAGCTTAAGTGTGTTGGAAGCGATGAGCTTGGCGGCAACGCTGCCCCAATTTCCGCTGCCGACGACGGTGACCTTGATCGGCGGCATTTGAGGTTGAGGTGGTTCTGCTACTCCGTCGACGGAGATGCGATCATCAATGGCATCATCGTGGATGGAAGGGGCCATGAAGAATCGGAGGGGGGAGGGAAGGAGTGGATGAGAGGGAAAATAGGAGAGGAGAGAGAGGAATTAAATGGCATTGGGGCGGAGATGACAGACACGTTGTCGTCAGTATCAATGTGTGTCGTGTTAAATCTGGCGATCTACTCTATATACAAACCCCCAACCATTTCCCCCTTCTTCTTTTTACTCTATTTTTTTATTATTTTTCTAATTTCCAATTATTTTGCTATATTATTTACTTTTCATTATTAATAAAATATATTATTATATTTTATTATCTTACTAATGTTTCTCTAATTTTACCGTTTCGATGAGATATGAATTAAACAAAATTAGTTCAAACGATAGTAAAATTATTTCGATCCATTTTAGTAAACAAGTGATTAGCCTGTGCTATTATAATTTATTTAGATTTTATTTTTATTTATTCCATAATTTCTTAATACTAGATATGAGAATGGTACTACATTGATTGCCCATTTATTAATCAATGATTTTATTACGGGATTTTTTAGATTAATTAGCAAATAATTACCACAGTAGTTTATAGTGTCTACAAGCTTTAGCCTTTAAATTTTTAAAAAAAGTTGGTTGTTAGTTTCCGGGTCAATTGAAGAATTCCACTATTTAGTACATTCTTTATAATTATTCCAAAATTATTAATTTTTTTATTAAATTATAAGTGGTCTAGATCATAACAATTAAAACACTATACTGCATTAGAGCTAAATAGAGTCTTTCGGTGGTTCAATCTTGCCACTTGAGTTATGCCTCATTAGTTTTGCAATTTCTGCAATGAGTCTTTTTCGATCGCAAAAATATACCAAGTCTTATTAAGATATACTCAAATTCAATAAATTATCGAATACGAATAATATACACTCGTAAGATTATATGACACGATTTAATCGAACTAGGTTTAATTTTATATGATATGGTGGTCATTTATGTCATTAATTTAAATTTTATTATTGACACTATTAAAGGAAGAGGAAATAGTAAATTACAAAAGAATGACAAACAATAGCAATCAACCCTATAGTCACAAGCACAGCTTAGCTTCTACTATTTCATTGGATGAAAGTGGGCCTAATAGCTATTATTACTTAATTAAAAGTGAAGACCAAGCAATAAAAGGGACTTCTCAAGTTGGGCTTATCCATATGTACCTCTCTATGACTCTATATATATAGAGACTAGAGAGAGACACACATGCTGGATGATTAAATAAAAGAAATCCTCAAAATTAATTGAGAATAATCCATTGATATGTGTATGATTTATGATTATTAAAGAAAATTGTATGGTATAGAAAAATGTTGATTCATATTTTTGTAGAAGAAAGTTTATAATTCATTCATTCTATAAAATTGTGTACACTTTGTTATTTTTTTTATAGTTTTTTGCCGATATACATTAAGTGTTTTGAGAAAATTATCGTGATATATCCACTTGACATCCGCTGCTCGACTATTCCATGTATTGGAACATTATAGGTACCAATTTATACAAAAGAAAAGGCATGATATTATTGAAAAAATAGATTAAATGTTGTGACGATTTACCCTTCAAAATAAGGAAATTAATGTAATGATATTTTATTTTATATATGGAGAAATCTAGAGATTTATTTTGCATTAGAAAATAGCTTTTATTTAATTAATATATCTTGCATTACAAAAAATAGCTCTCAACCAATTACTCAACAATGATCAAAATAGCCTAGTCCTCCTTAACTTGCTCCTCTTTTGTGGATACAAAACCTCAACAATTTTAATTTGCATGAAATTTCCACCGCTCAACCACCGCATCTCCCGCCACCTCCGCCGTATAAAAACCCCACCACCTCCACCGTAATAATCATTCTTGAGCGCTTGCAATCTCTTCTCTAATTATTCTTAAACATAATTAGAGAAAACATTGCTGCAAAATAAACTCCAAGAATCATTAATAAAGCTCAAGAGCCAAAAACCACAAAAAATTAAATAATAAAAAAATGGCCCGCCATTTGATCGTTCTTGCCCTCATCTTCTCCGCCGCCTTCGCCGCGGCGGTTTCCGCCCAATCCCCATCCGCTGCTCCCTCGGCATCGCCAGCGGCGGCGCCTTCAAAGCCGGCCACCACCAGCCCCGCCGCCGCCCCAAAAGCCGCTGCGGTGCCCGCCGCAGC
>JAYDZE010535663.1:0-15197 GCA_034509125.1 Monilaria moniliformis
AGCAGCATTGCTCCATCTGCAAATATGCAGCCAATTTCCACATAAGTTTGAGCACATCAACCCATCACCATATTCATAGTTCATCGTGACGACGGTGATCGATCACGGGAGCTCCCGTCCGGACGTCGGAGATGTACCGAACAACTAATGATGCGTGAAGTGCGGCACCCACAGCAAGGCCGCCTTCGTTGATGGTGAAATACGGCGAGTGATGAAAGGTCGGCTGCTCTAGCGTCTCATCTTTCATCCCAACAAAGAAGAAGTAGCCGGGGATGATCTCTTGATAGAATGAAAAGTCTTCCGATCCCATCAACGGCTGCATTTCTTTGACTCCGGCAGAGCCAAGCATATCGCCTGCAACTGTCTGAACGAGTTCGTGCAAGTCGTTGTTGTTCACGGTGGGAGGGAAGAAGATCTTGTTTTCTGGTTCGAAGTTGACGGTTGCATTGCATCGTTGCACAGCAGCTTGCCCTAGGATAACCTGTGAAAAAATCAAAGTTTAGTCGAACTTAATCTTCTTCGCATTTATATGCTAACGTTTACTTTGGATGATAGCTCGGATAGATTAATGATATAGGCTAATCAACAGCAATACATTGATGGATTGAACAATTTTAAGCCCATTTGATCATCTAAACCTTCAAACACTCAAGCATATGTGTTTACAATCTAATCTATCACACAAAGTATACGCTCTAAACTAGAGCTGTCAAGGTGGTTGGGCCGGTCTGAGCCCACCAGATGAAAAAAAATCGGATTGCCTTTTTCCTAGCCCCCCGGGGCCAAATAATGCATTTTGTGTATAAAAATTCCAGGCTGACCTATTTTTTTCTGGCTAAATTGGCCCCTTGGACCGGGCAGGGCCAAAATTGACAGCTCTACTCGAAACCAAGAATCTACGGAACAGAGAATCAAAAGAAAAAAAAGAAAGCATTGGTGGTAGATCTCCGAGTTCATAAGGCCGTGATCAGCATGGTAGGGAATGGCACAATGTGTCCAATAAACAAGGGGAGTTTCTTTTTTCGTTTCAAATTAAAGTGGAGAAGACTAAGCAAAACGCAACTAACTCAATGTATCTAAATGAGCGTGGATCTTTAAGAAATACGAAGGCACAGTTCAAGGTTTCCAGCATTGTTACCTGTTCTATTCGCTGCTTAAGATGCAGCAAGCTCTCGCTGGAAAAGGCACGGAAAGTGCCACCAATTGTAACAGAATCCGGAATGACATTAAATGCATCACCGCCTTGAAACTTAGCGACTGTGACAACCTGACCAACAGACCAAGTGAATCTCATGTTAAACAATCACGAGTTTATCATTGTAACGTAAGCGAGGAGTGAATTAAACAACTGATGGATTGTCTGTCTTTTTCAAGACGAAAGAGATTTTACCTGAGAGTCGAGAGGATCAGCTTCTCGAGAGACTAGATGCTGTAAGCTAACAATCACGTTTGATGCAGCTAATATTGGGTCTATCGAGTGCTGAGGAATGGCTGCATGCCCGCCTCTCCCACTTATTACAGCTTCAAAGAAGCCACTCCCTGCCAGGAGAGGACCAGGTCTAGTCGAGACTTCACCTGGTGGCAAGAAAGTACTCGAATGGATGCCAAAGATGGCCTCGACATTCTCAAGTGCTCCGCCTTCTATCATCTTCTTTGCCCCTCCACCTCCTTCTTCTGCAGGTTGGAAAACAAGCACAACGGTTCCCTGAAATATTAATCCAACGAACATCAATAACTAGGATTACCAATTTTGATTGCGATATAGATTTCTGAATACTTCCAATGCAATTACAGCCTAGTGTTTGATATACATATTCAAACACTAGGTCTATATGTACATCCCTCGTCATATTACGATGCAGGCAGCAACTCTTTGTTACGAAAGATTTTCTCTCACGTATAAAAGATGAGCCAAGGCACGAAAAAGCTATTTGATTGATAGGTGACTGGTACCATATGCAGCTTCAAAGTAGCTAAACATCCACAACAGGGAGGGAGCTGTTCCACTTAGCTTCTCATGGTAATCGACTTGCCATTTCTATACTACCATATCGATTCCAGTTTCAGAATTTGCCAAGATGCAATATTTTTCATGGCTTGCCTTTCTTCCTTTTTCTAAAGCTGTCTGCTTATAGAAAGATCCTTTTCTAACTAGCTAGTTTAATCCTTGCAAAAGCTTCATTGATATAACATACATGAATTATAAGATGGCCCAAATGAAACGAACATATTGTGGCGAACAAAGACCAAGCCTGACAACATACTGTTCCGAACAATAGTAATGTCTAGCAGGGATCAAAGCTCAATTTGAAGATCTTGCACAAAATATGGATATAACAGAGACTAATGCACCTTCACTAGGTCAAATCGAATCAGTTGACATGGCCGGAACTATGACACTCCTACACAAGCATACTTATGTACCCCTATGGTGCCCATATCTCAGAAAAATCAATGAACAAACAGAAAGCAAGACAATTCATGTATAAAAAGAAATCAGGCACAGAAAATAATCTAGTATGATCTCATGAACCATTCAAGAACACCAAGTAGTGATGATCAAACGTGTGAAAATCATTGAGGCTACCAAAGAGAAAGATGGAGGTAGACCTTTAGAAGGTGGCTGTGCTGTTGAAGTATCTTAGCTGCACCAAGAAGCATTGCAACATGAGCATCATGCCCACAGGCATGCATCTTCCCATGGTTCTTACTCTTGTGATCCCATTCCACCATTTCCTGTCCAAACCAAACCCATTTACATATATCAAATAACACCAGAAAAAAGGGGGAAATCACCATTGCCATATCCTTCAATCAAAACAGCAAAAGCAACAAAAAAGGAAGCCAACTCAAATCTCTAAACAACCTCAACTTCACACAAGAAATACTCTCAAATCTCAACATCAAACAGTCAAAATACCCAATCAATCATTTCAAGACTCTCTCTCTCTCTATCTCTCTCGAATACACACACAAAAACACAATACCTGTAAAGGAAGAGCATCCATATCTGCTCTAATTGCAACAAACGGAGGTTCCCCTGTGCCAATATATCCAACCACACCAGTAATCGCAAAAGGGTGCTTGTACGGAATCCCCATCTTATCCAACTCTTGTCTCACAAGTTTGCTCGTCTCAAATTCTTCATATCCCAGTTCAGGATTCTCGTGTATCTTTCTCCTGATCCCCACCATCCAATCAAAAACCTCATCTTTCTTAGCAAAGTTGAGGAAATTCTTAGGGATTTCAGACAGCTCTTCTTGACTCAAAATCTTTTCTGCAAAAATGGGTTTGCATAAAAACCACTGGATGAAAAATAAGAATAACAACTTTGAACAACTCATGAGTTCTTGAATTCTCTCTCCCTCTTCCCTGAATAGTTATTTTCTTAATCAAAAATTGTTTCGGGCATCTGCAAAAGATTTTTCAATCCCAAAAGAAAAGATCAGATTTTGAGGTGAAAAATAGTGTTTCTCTTCTGCTGCAATCAATAAGCAAACAAGATGTATCAGTCACCGATTTAGTATAAAATACAGTTAATTAACTTAATTTATAGTTCCCCATTAATTATTTTATCATTCTGTAACTAACCAAAATGGACTGAATCTTAGTAAAATAATTCTGTGTGGTCCATTAAATTAATTAGTAATTCACAACGAAATATTCTCCCTTGCATTTTACACATGTAGTATAATTTTTTTTCCAATACAAAAGAGAAGCGTGCGTTTTATCAACTATGCTGCTCTTTATCATTTTATACATATTGTATAATTGTGAACATAATATATTACTGCAGTTACACAATTGGTATTTACATTATAATTGAGAATATCTAAATTGAATTTGTGTAGATTGCACAAAATTAGGATGATTAAGATGCAAGATTCTCCTAATTAGAAACTAACCATGCTCGTGATAAACAAGAAAATCATGTGCCTAATTTTATGCACGTGCGTCAAAATTGTTGAATTATTTTAGAATTTAATAAAAGTAGGCTTAGATTTGACTAACAAATAGAATGGCCTAACACAATGCAAAGAAAGTGTTGCACTATCACTACTTCATCCATCTTCTAAAAATAATCTTAATAATAAAAAGATACAAAATTTTAATAAAAATAGTGAGAAAATAATTAGTATATTGTAAATAGAGAAGAAATATTTCTTTATCTATTTAATAAATATATTATGAATAGAAAAAATAATAGACAATAATGATAAAAATAATAAATAAACTAATATATTAGATATAATGTACTGTTGTGTAGTTTTTAAAAATATGACAAATTAGGATTTTATGTCATATATTATTTGTGGAATTACGTCATATATTTATTTATGGACACTTGTTGCTAGCGCCGTTTGCGTATATTCCAAATTAGCATTTTTTTTCTTATAATCATAAATTTTAATCAAAGCAGCGGCGATACAAGGTGCGGGAGGGGACGGCCTACCATGACAGATAATTTCCCAATATCACAGCCGAAAAACTATCATGGTTGTCCCATCACTTAGCTGCCGGCCCATTCCGAAAAAGAAGATGGCTGCAAATTTTTATTTACCGCGACTAATTCTGTCCCCTCTATTTTTCAGTTTTAGATCCGTCACTGCTTCAAAGAATTGAGTAAATTATGATTTTTTATAATTTTGTAATTTTTGCCTTTTACTTCAAATAATTGAGTAAAATTATGATTTTTATATAATTTGTAAATTTGATAATCGTGATCATGAATTTTGAGATACACCTGATTTATAAAACTGGAAAATTCCATGAAGCGAGCAGCAAATTAGGTACACTTCAACAAACATCGTACGCCTATATAAAGCTGACAATTTATCTCAAGAATCAAGTGTAGTACATTTACTATTTATCAGCAATAGAGAGCAAAATCATCGTCTTAGACGAAACAGATACTAATATGACACCACGATACAGATGACATAAATTTAAGGGTTCAAAACTAGTAGGGCCTCTCAAAATTTGTTGATACATAGTTCTGTAATGTAATGGGAAGCCTCATAAGTCATAACTCAAGTAACACAAAAGATTCACTCGCTTCGCGTACCAAGCCGTGTAGGGCTTTGATTCGAGGCGAGTATAATTGTGCAGTAGGCTCAGGTTCCATCTCTTGCCAGGGCTGCTTAAACCATCTTAGTTGAGATTAGTTGAGCGTTTAATGCGCTAAAGAAACAAACCCTTTCACGCCCATCGAACCATCTTTAGCTGGGTCCCTCTCCTTTAAGATTCTGTTTTTTCAGCTAAGTAGTGCTCGAGCATGTCATCTTCATCAACTGTGCCCGCATAAATATGCATGTTAAACCATTTTATGGAAAGATGGGAGGAATGAGAAGGATGACTCACCTTCGAAGTCATCATCATCAAAGTCGATATCTTCGTCGATTTCTTCATCTTCTTCAGCAGCAGCTGCAGCACCTTTCTGCATGCAACGAATTGATCCAAGAAAAACTTGTTAATATCTCAATTGAGGCATATCCTAATTAAAATGTGTTATACTAATAATGCTCAAGATTCGAGAAGACCGACTCACAAAAAAGAGATAACAACACTTAACACAGTTGAACATGTCTAGAAGGAAAAGTCTATGCAAATGTATATCTATACTCACAGGTATAAATACTTCCGCACATGCAAATGTATATCTATACTCACAAGAAATACCACGGAAGCCCTTCCACTTTCAAACCACTGCCTGCCTGAAAGTCTTTTCTCCTTTGGGGCAGCAAGTGCAGAATCCGGCATTAGCCTAAAATGGTAAAGAAGAAACTTATTTACAAAGAACAAATATACTCAAGCTTACAAATACGTTTGTTGGAGTACATGCATGTGAATCTAAATTTCTCTTCCCCCACATTGATTAAAGAACAGAAAATGCAGTCTTCATTTATGACATTGACTGCATTAGCAAATTAAGTAATTCCTCCATCATAGGGTGATCTTATGCTCCATGGGTATAGATCGTTTATCAATCATTTAAAGAATGAAAAGTAACTACACAGCCATGGAAGGTGTGCCTAAGGCGCCACCACACACCTTGCACCTCAAGAAGCAAAAGTTGCTCCCTTGTGCTCCTCTGAGTGTTCTCAAGCTAGTTCCTTCTATCTCTTTTTTTCATCTATATTTTCCTTTAAGGTGCAAGCATAGTGTATGAAAATACAGCCTACTCACAGGCTTTATTAAATATAAACAATATAGGGTAGCTAACATAAAATCAAGAGAAAATCATGTCTAGCTAGCTCGCCGTAGAAGGCACATGGGATTCGAATCCATGACCCAATCATGAAATCGCCCAACCCATCAACTAGACCACCCCAGGGGGTTCCCCTAATTCACGTTTCCATGGGACTAAAGAAAGATGTTAGATTATGAAACTCACTTGGCTCTTTCAAGAGCTAACTCTGCTTCAAATTTCTCACGCCATGCCAAAAATGAGTCAACAGTAACAGGTTCCCCATGTGGTATAATAACCTGAAAAGAACAGGAAACTAAATATTAAATAAAGCAACATAGAAAGCAGGAGTGACTCGATAAAAAAATTCCCATGAGGCTATTGTTTTTCAAATTTCCACAAGTTCATGATCCCTCTAATAAGAAATTCAACAGATCATACGACTTAAAAAAGGTTTTTAAGTACACAGATCTGTAATGGTTTCTGCAAGCGACACAAGATTATGTCAATCCTCAAAACTGACACTACCATGCTCAAAGAGCAAAAGAATAAACAGTCAGCTAGTATAAAGCCATAACTTCAACTTGTAGTTCCCTTTTTGATGGAAGTTGCGAAAATCTTTAGAAAATATAGAATGCATGGAACCACCTTCCTAGCTGAAGGAATTTAGCATGATAGGAAGTATTGAACATCCTTAAGCATGATAGTGATGCAACAGGGAAAAGCTTAATATCTTCATATAGTTTTATAATGGAAGGATGAACCATTTGAAATAATACAAGGCATGTTTGGCATAAGTTTCTGAAAATAAACACAGTCCTTTGACCCACAATGTCCACTTGCAGACACATTTAACTCAGGGAACAAGAATACCTCGTCTTTTGCTGCCTCATCTTCCTCATCATCATCATCCCCAGCATCTTGGGCAAATCTTTCAGAAAGCCATTCCTTAGCTGATGTAACCAAAGTGTAAACCATTGCCATACCAAGATTTTCTGCTGCCTGTGAAATTAGCATTAGAAAATACCTTGAGGTGTAGTCGTGCAGAAGACTCAAAAAATAAAGACCAAGATAGCAGCTTTCATGATTGAATAGAGAAGAGACAATGTCAAGTTAAATTCTTGCATTCACCCAGCACAAAGGGCTTCCACCATTATTTTCATAGAATTAGTTATGTGCATAATACT
The DNA here is from genome assembly GCA_034509125.1 of Monilaria moniliformis. Classification (NCBI taxonomy): domain Eukaryota; kingdom Viridiplantae; phylum Streptophyta; class Magnoliopsida; order Caryophyllales; family Aizoaceae; genus Monilaria; species Monilaria moniliformis. The sequence goes on from JAYDZE010535663.1 coordinate 7,375, forward strand.
TAAACTCATCCAGTCACTCATAGCTGAATGGAATGGAACTCCAGAGAGATATATTGATATGTAATATTATGTGAGAAAAAGAAAGCATAAAGTGACATTCAATGAAGTTACATGCAATTTTATGCCTTACCTCTTGTTCAAGCTTATCTTTGAGAGCTCTAAGATCTGCTGTTTGAATTCCTTTCAAACTGAAAAAATATGATGGTACTCTTCAGATATAGAGAATTTCATCATAAATTTGTTGGAAGTTTTGGCAAAGTATGTTCATGTTGAAAGTGTAGATTGTAGAATTAAGTTCTACCAAAATCTGAAATATGATTGGGCATTTACTGCTAAACAAGTGAATCAACATGGATATAAAAAAATCCACAAAAATCAGATATAAGTGACCTTTTAAAATTGAGAAGCGGAGGTTCATCAGGATAGTTTTCTGTGTGTGAGAAAATCAAGCCCAGCCGTACTGCCAAAAAAATAAGAAATTTGCCAAGAGCTATTAGTCTCTAAAGAAAAAGCCATCATCAGGTAGTACTCACGATTTAACAAGAACAAGGGTGGCAAGGAAGTTGTAGAACCTGATGGGATATTTGAATCATCCGCCTCATCGTCCTGTTGAAATAAAGTAGCAGTAAGACCAAAGCAATGAGCGATATAACTTAAAGTTTGACTCATTAAGGTTTAGTCAATCATTATGCTCCAGTACATGTGAAGATATGTTTACCTGGGGACAGATGGTTATCTCAAAGCAACGATTCGAAGTATTCAGACCACTTTCGCTTGAATGAATTTCTGGTAGAAGCAATTCACTAGACCGATTAAGTTATAGGGTTTAGGCGCACTGGCTTACTCATAACAACAGGGAAGAGAAAAAGACATAGCACAAACACAGACCTTTAAACTCATCCATAAGGATTGCTTGCAAGGCTTCAATTTCCATGTCCTGCTCCTGCTTATAGTCTATAAAAATCATTGTTGCAAATTCAAAAGAAAATAAACCCGAAAATTAGATGCTTAGTAAGGGAAACCAGCTCATACAACAATCAAAACTAAGGATGTCCAATCCAGACCATTGCAAATCCCAACTCTTATATCTTTCAAACATCGCAAGAATCATGTTCATGAAACCCACTATCAGAAGCCTTTCATTCAGATGCATTAGTTCAGCTGCAATTATATATTTGTTTTTTTCATTTATTCCAACACAAGCACCATAACAGAGTAATAAACATAGCCACCGAATTCAGCTCCTAGGATCCCTTTGATGGGATGCTCAATTTGGGAAGTGTCATCACAGTCTACTGAAACCAATTCATAGGATCAGTTTCATATTTTCCTATTTGATATTTTCTCCCGTATCTAGCTTTGCCAAAACCTACTCAATAGCATCTACAACATTTATACCAGCTCAACATGCCTCAGAAATTCGAATTCTGAAGAAAGAGAAAACATTCAAAATTGAAACCTTGGAAATCAAGACAAGTTCTGAACCACTGAGAGAGAGAGAGGCAGATCGCTCCTCAACATAGAATGGACAGAACTATTAGCTCAAAGCCATTCCAAAATCTCATTGTATAAGGAAAGTTAAAACCTTGGAAATACTACAACCATTTTGGTCAAAAAATAGTAAAAAAAAATAGGGAGCAACTCAGTACAAAAATCAGTCTGAACCCTAAAATCAATCTTCGGTATCAACAAAATTTTCGATTCAATTTTCACGAACAATACCTGTCATGGCTTCGTTGATGAATTCTCCTCTCTCTTCCGTCGATTGCGGAAAGAAATAATGAAATATACTTCCCGCACACAAAACTTTAGAAGAGATGTACAGAGAGAGAAAAAACCTAATCAGAACAGTGGAGGCGGGCGGGACCCACAGACACTATCTTTCTAATCTGCTGTGCTCAGCTGTACAGAACCTCATACGAAATGCCTTAATCACCACAAATCAAATTCAGCTGAAATCAATCAGAGCCGTATAAAAGAGTTCTTGATTAGAATCTTAACTAATTTCGTGCATGTAGGACAGGTGTAGCGAAATTAATATACAACTCGCCGTGCCTGATTAAAAAACTTCCCCTTTTCCCGTTTCACTCTCTCCTCCTACTTCAAAATAATATATAAAAAGAGTTTTATTAGGATTTTGCAAGGCCTCTCTCTCTCTCTCTCTCTCCTCTCTCTCTCTTCAGGAGGGCTCCTCTGTTTCATGGTATAAAGATACCAAAAGGTAGCTACGATCCCATTTTTCAAAACAGAACAACTCTCTTCTCTCTCTCTCCCTCCGTCGCTCGCTATTGCATGTTTCATCATCCACTTCACAGAGAACACGCGCTTCCGTCACAAACAGACGCACACACTTCTCTCCCATTTCTGGTTGTTTCTCTGCATCTATAAAGCTAATTTTTGATGATAAAATCCGAACCGCTTCGGAAAAGACTAGCAGAGCTTTCTCTTTGAGTGTGAGATGGAACAATTAATGGGTTCTGGGTTTTCCCTGAAATTGAGGGAAGAAGACTCGAAAACAAACTTTTTTCTGCCGAATTTCTATTGCCAGATCTAGCTCTCTCTTTCTACTCCCAATTAGCTTGCGTTGTCGGTCTATCTTTCCCTTTTCTTATTTGGGTTTCATGATCTAATTTTACCGGATTAGCCCTTCCAATCTTCTTTAGCTTCTACTAGTGTGTTTCTGGAAACCTTTTATCTGATTTTTGTTTCTGGTTCTGTTGTAAACCTAAATTTTCTAGATATTAGAAGGAATTTGGCTGCTGGTGCACGAGGGTTTGAGATTTTACTTGAGGGCTTTGTTTAATGGTGTTTTTCTATTTGTTCAATTCGGTTTGAGATACATAATCCTTTTGGATTTGGTTTCTTAATGGGAAGCTCCAGTGAGGACCCTAGCAAGGCCATTGATATATCTGTCGGCGGGTTGGTCTGGGTTCGCCGGAGAAACGGTTCGTGGTGGCCCGGCCGGATTCTCGGTCCTGACGAACTCCCTGAGGGCTGTGTGCCGACGCCCAGATCAGGGACCCCTGTAAAGCTCCTTGGTAGAGAGGATGCAAGTGTGTAAGTATTAAGTTTAACCCTACTGCTTGTTTCCTTGATTGAAATGTATGATATTTTGGATGCTGATTGTGTGTTCAGTCATATAAATGGTTCTGATTATGCCTTTAAAGGAGAGAGAGGGAATCAGTCATATGAGAATGGTTCTATTAAAAAGATTTTGAAGAGAAAAGGATCCCAAGAATGACACATGGTTGTGATGATAATTCGAGTTTTGGTGAAGTAATCTCATATGTGACTTGGTATTTTTGTTGATAAGGAGCAACCATTTAACTTACAAACTTTTTTTGACTGAGGAACATAAATTGGTAATCTTGTTTTCTCTTTGTCTCTAGAAACGGAGAAGAAAGAAAATTGGGTTACATATGATGTTGGTTTCTGTTGCCTGGTTCGTTATTTTTGCTATATCCACATGTTTTGGAAGGGGATTTTAGGTAACGTGTTATTGGTATATTGATATTGTGCTGGACGGGTTATCAGAATTCTTAATTCAGTTACCAAAAGTTAATATTATTCTTTAACGTTCTGTTTCATTCTAAAATGGAGAAGAATATCTCGTATGATGGTAATAAGTTTAATTCCGCAGATATATATGGCGCTTCTCCTCCCTATCTTATTCTTTGCAGATATTCTAACCTATATGAAAAGGTAGGATTTATAACATGGAGCAGATTTTCTTATCTTGTTGGTTTTGGCTACCTTTAAGTTTCCCTATTGTTTTGGCCTCCTTCCTTGCTTCAGTTGGTATGAACTTGAAAAGGTGTTTTTAGATGACAAACGGAACTTGTCTTTCCTACACATTTTTTCCCTACTTGTCAGTATAGCTTAATTGTCAGCATAACCTAATTAAACCACTGGAAAAATATTAAGGAAAATATGAAGGCAAAGAATGCATTAGGCAAGTTGCAGCTTTTATGGTAAGTTTAGCTGTACAGCGTTGAGAGTATTATTGTTATTTGACAATTTAGGTTCAACTAACAGTTGATCTCCACTCTGTGCTACAATTTGTGTGTCTTACCTTGCACTGGTTTTGCATTTAACAAACTTTATACTATGTGCAAGTTGTTCCATCAAATTTTGTCTTTATGGGTTTTCCTCATTGATCTTTTATGTGTGTTTGCTACTTGACAAAATTGTTCACATCTTTTAATCAGAAACTGTATTTTTCTTCATGTCATTCATGCTGACTGTATATTGATCTAAGTTCTTGTCGATACTCTTCCAGGGATTGGTATAATCTAGAGAAATCGAAACGAGTGAAAGCTTTTCGATGCGGTGAGTATGATGACTGCATTGAGAAAGCGAAGGCATCTGCAGCTCTGCTTTCCAAAAAGGCAGTCAAATATGCTCGAAGAGAAGATGCTATCTTGCACGCACTTGAACTGGAGAGTGCTCGTCTTGGGAAAGACTACCAAGAATTGCCTTCTGAACAAAACTCGCAGGATGGGGAGCAACCTCATGTTGAGGAGTCACCTTCTTCATCTCATCGTGTTGAGGAGGCTGAAGATATTGATGAGAATTTAAGTATTTCCAGAGATGATCCAGATTCAGTCCCAGAACCATCACATTCCGGGGTTTCGTTTGAGGAACCATATCATGCAGGTGCAATTAAGGAAGAGCCTAAGCGGTGGAGAACTCCAAATGATTCAGATGATGGAAGCGAAGGAGTAAAGCGTATGAGAGGACTTGAGGACCTGGGGATGGGTGTGCCATCGTCAACAAGAAGAAAGAGATCTCAGGTTGCACATGTTCATGAATTCCTAAAAAGGAAAAACCGTCGCCGCCCGCTCGCAAAAGTTCTGGAGTGTACCGCCATGGTATCTGTTCCTGTTGTTTCTGATCAACATTCTAGTCCTACTGGATCTTCTGTTCCTGTAGCATCTGAGAGCAAGGTTTCTGAATTAGAATCGAATGAAACAAAGATAAACAACTCTCTTGCAATGAATAACAATTCAGATAGTACCGGAGTTTCATGCGGGAATGCAATGTCGTTGAGTACGCATATGCATGCAGATGCAGATGCCTCCCTTGGATCCAAACCGAAGGAGAATGAGATATCCAGCATGCTAGAGATTCCAGAGAATGGATCTTCGAATGAATTGTTCGATGTGCCATTTGTTGCTGAAGAAAAGCTATCTGCAGGTATAATATAGGTGCTTTGTGTATAGCTAGTGAGTTTTTTTGTCATTAGTTTCGACTATATGAGGATTGGTGACATTATAAAACATCGGCTAGGGATTTCGTTGCATTATCTCTGGTTCTTAACTCTCGAGGCTATTTTGCTTTATTTCTGCAGGTTTATCTACAACTGATTATGGTGCATCAGAAAAGGTTCAGGTTGGTGCTGGAGCCCAGTCGAGCCAGAGTAGTCATGTCGAGACTATGTCTTTGGGAGATGAGGAGCACAATGAGACGGGTTCTACTAGTTCAGGCACCGCTGATGTTCATGCTGTCAGCCAGAGGATAGAGAAAGGTACCTCGGAGTGGCAGCTAAAAGGGAAGAGGAATTCTCGTTCGAGGAAGGTGGATATGGATGATGAGGCCGATACACACATGGCTGGTTTCAGACGGGATAACTTTGCAGCCAGCTCCAGTCGGAACGTGGACCCTAACCGGGTTGGTGGATCCCTTATATCAGATATACAGCTTGAAGAATTTCGTGGGTGGAGCCGGAACGCTCTTCAGAAAGACTCACAAACAAGAGGATCAACGGCTGAAATGGCCGCGCCCCAGAGGCTGCTCCCCTATCGTCAGTCTCGTTTGACAGTTAACCCGAAGTACGACTCCTCCGATTTTTCGCTCAGGCACCAAACAGGTTCTGGCTTGTATGATGTCAATGTGGAGGTGGAAACCAGCTACCGGCCGCAGGGGGTCCCATATATCTCTCTGATGAGCAAATTGCGCGGTCAGCCCATCATCGGCCACCCACTGTCGATCGAGTTGTTGGATGACGGCTTTTGTGATGACATACTCGGTAATTCTGAATGTTACAACAGCAGCTCGGAACTCGAAGGCAAACTGAAGAATACCTACGCTTTTCTTCAAAGTGACAACACGGCCTACGATCGGAAGCCACATGGGAGGCCGCCCAACAAGCGTCGCTCGGGGACTAAACGTCCGAAAGCAAGGAGGAACGGGCTCTTGTCGAAGAAGATCAGGACGCTGTCTTCATTAACTGGGGCTCACAGGCAAAGCCAAGTACAGAAGAAGCCAGCGCTAGAGAAGCTCAAGGGTCCTTCTATAGCCTGTGTTCCGTTAAACGTAGTTTTCAGTAGGATCAATGCAGCCTTGAACAGCTCAACGCGGCCTGCGCCTCGTCGGGCTGCAACTGGCGGTGTCTGAAGATCATCTCCTCTGATCAGACAGACGGCCTGAGTGAGTTGCGAGAAATGTACAGTTTGGCCGGAAGTATACATGTGTGGGTGAAGTTAAGATTAGGCTGCTTTGGCTGTGTATATAGTGTATAATTAGTTTCAGGTGTCCATCACTTTGCTGGATGAATTGTAGACTGCTTTCATAAAATTATGGAATTAACTTACTTTTGCTATTTGTTGATTTCTACATTTGTTTCTGTAAATCATTATTTCTGTGTGTGTTTAGTGATCTGCCTAGAAATGGTCTGAGTATGGAGGGTCAACTGCATGATCCATTAAGAGTGCGATTTCTGTAAAAAAATTGTAATGTTTAACACGATTTACTCTTTCAAATACAACCACCTCATACTTCAAGAAATTATGTGGGTGTGTGCTGAAATAGACAATAAGAAATAAGATTGTATCTTTTTCGTCCATTAAGAGTGTGCGATTTCGGAAACGTTCACTAAGAGTAGGCAATATTGGAAATAGTACGAATTTTAATAAAATGTGGATATTTGGTTATAAGAAAAAGTGACCCATTGAGAGCAAATAGTAAGTGTTCAATACTGGAAACGTCTGTCAAAAGTGTGCAATATTGAAAATGACGCGAGTTTAAATAAAATGTACTTTGGAAATGGTACTGATTTTAATAAAATCTTAAATAAATATATAATTAGTGAATGAAGTGATCCATTAAGGGCAAATACTAAGTGTGCAACATTGGAAACGTCCAACAAGAGTGTGTGTAACATTGGAAATACCATGAATTTAAATGAAATGTGAAGAAAGTGGCACATTAAGGGTAAATAGTAAGTGTGCGATATTAGAAATGTCTGCCAAGAGCATGCAACATTGAAATGACACGAGTTTGAATTAAATATTAATAGATATCTGCTTAGTGAAAAAATTATCTCTTATAGAGTGTGCAATATTAAACATGGCACATATTTTAATAAGATATTATGTAGATATTTGATTAATGGAGAAAGTATTCTGTCACGATAAATATGGGTTGAGACAGTAGGCATGGATGGGTCTTTTTGTAAATAAGAAGTATTGTAAGATTTAATTGTAAAGAAGAGTATCCAAAATACGAAAATTGACTATTGTTGCGTATCTTTGACGGATTGAGAGAGTAATAAATATTCTATTAAAAATAAAAGAAATTAATTAATAGCATCATAAATCATAATATGCAATTCTTTTACTCAATATACACCAAATATTATTTATGTCTATTTTTTCTAATATAAAGAGTAATATGAAATCGGCTAATAAATTGGACTAAATGTAATATATATATATATATAATTATAAGTGAATATTTGAATAATAATAGTAGTAGTAATAATAATAATAATAATAATAATAATAATAATAATAATAATAATAATAATAATAATAATAATAATA
>JAYDZE010535674.1:1165-15197 GCA_034509125.1 Monilaria moniliformis
CCCCCCCCCCCCGAGTTCATTTTCTTAATTAATTAATCAAGTGAAGTAAATCTGCGTATGCAATTAATTTATTGAAATTACTTGTATTTTTAATTCTTTATATAGATGGTAGGTAGTACACAACATGCTCCCCAATACTTAATGATAAAAGCAATTTTTTGAATGTGAAACGAGGGATTTGGTCATTTTTACAAAATCAAAATTTATGAGATTTTCTATGGTAAATCGGAACATACGAACGCCACCGGTTTGTTACTTAATTTGGCTTGAAATGAAAAATAGAATATGAATGAATAAAGCTAAAGCACACCGGCCAAATTATGTTAAATATAAATCATTGGTCCACAATGAAGTCAACATTAAAGTAACATAATTAATATTCAACCATAGATAATCCAAAAACTAATTAGGAATAGTGTATAGACGCAACACAAATGCGAATACCATTATTCTGGTAGCTGCTTTCCGAGTTAATACCATTATTCTGGTAGCTGCTCTAATAGTTAGCATTGAGTAAATCTTCAAGGAGCAGTTCTAAGACCTATCGAAGTTCTAAGACGTCGTCGCAGCCTCCGTATCATATACGGCAACGAAATCCACGCCTCTATGGGAATGGCGATAAACTTTATAAAAACATGGACGATGTAGAACGCAGAGACTACTATGGCAACAATTTGGCCAACTGATTTTGTTTCCATAGGGTTGGTCATCATTAAGGAAGCTCCATAACTCACTCCAATAGATGCCATTGACACCCACATTGAATAGCTCGCGATCGCCAGGGAGAAGAAGTCACACTGTGGCACTCCGGTGGTGATGATGAGGATTGTAATGATGGATGAAATGAAAGCTATGTTGTTAGCACGAATGAAGTGTTTATATACTTCGGGATGAGTAGTTGCCATCACTGCTTGGCCTGCACTGTGTGATGACGTGTCTTCCTGCCACACACCCCCCGGGGGGCTGATCCCTGCCTGGAATGCCATCGTGGCTATCAGGACCACCACCACCATTGCTGTGTCGCTAAACTTGGACATGTTATCGGTCATTATCTGCAAAGACTGAAAAAGATATCTTGAAAAGATCATTCTCATTTCTGAATATGTACTCGTGTCTCGAAACCTCTCATCCAAGATATCTAGTGCTGTTTTGCCCGTGGAATTCGTTTCTAGCTTCAGTATTTTGTTACTTTCCACCAAGTATCGTGCAATCTGAAAATTTTGATACAATAATCTCATTAATTACTTTATCAAACAATTGCGCTTCCAAATCTCTACGACATGTAAAGCATTACAACTCTTCTTCGCCTGCTAATTAAAAACACACGCACAAACTATGTCTAATTAATGAACTGATATTTATAGGTAACTATATAAAAGAAGATAGATGCTCATAATTCAAAGATACAATACAGTGAATTAACTCTGTTATTTATCTATCAACAAGTGTTGGTGGTTACCTCAACTTCATTGGAACTAACAGCCAAATGCAAGAGCGTCTCCCCGTCATCGTCCTTTGCATACACTAGGTCGCCAAACTTTTTCACTAAAATCTTCAATGTCGCAATTTGGCGATGTTTCACACACAAGTGCAACGCGGTCTGCCCGCGATGCACTCTCTCCCGAGCAGGACACAGATCCTGTTGAAGCAGCTCCTCCAATATCATAACATGCCCTTTCACGGCTGCAACATGAACCGGGTTCATCCCTTGATCGTCTCGCCACCAGCACATCTCCGGCGCTACCAACAACAATCTTTTTGTGATTTCAAGGTTCCCTTCTTCGACTGCAATGTGAAGAGGCGACGATTTTTGGGAGTCCGAACTCCGAGCTAGCCGTGGATTAATCTTCAACACCTCTTCAACAATGGTTGTTTCGCCAAGCATTGCTGCTATGTGTAGAAGATTTCTGGAATGTGCAAATGAAACTTCATGAAGAAGATATGGATATTGTTGGAGCAGTTGATAGAGTGTTGCGACATCCCCAATTGTTGCAGCATCGTATATTTTCTTTTCTGCTCCTTCTGCAGCCATTCTTTTTCAAATTTTCTTTTCAGGTACAAGCTTGTGAATTTTGAACTCACACACTGTTACTCAATATAAGCTTCAGCTTGTTAACATTAATTACACGACCGTATCCATGAAATCCGGAAAGGATTAATTTATTCAAATAAAACAACTTATATTTTCAAATGCTTTGTTTAAAGAGTCTGCATTGGGCATATTAATTTATGCATATATTGAGACAACCACTGCCACTGGTGATGTTTATACAATTGAGGGTTTACGGAAGTCTCGGCGAGTCCGCCTAGTCCATATCCACGTTTGCCATGTTTGTAGCTACATTATTATATCTTAGAAAACGATAGAAAAGAAGGAATCAATTGAAATGGTTTCACATTGTTATAAGATCATAATATAACAACCACATTATATTTGTTTATATTGCACAATATACTAGTGTATACCTTTTAGTTTTTTTTATTAAACTTCTCCACAACTTTTTAATAACTGCAAAAGTTCGAGTTCATCATACTACAAAAATGTGGATGGCCGACTCTCTCTCTCTCTCTCTTGCAGGAAAGCCCTAGGAAATGTTTAAACGAAGACCATCAAGCAAGCTATCTGTTAAGATTGACCGAAGAAAAGTTTCAACTCTCAAACATCACAAGCCCGGATCTATTGAATCTATATATACTAAAAAGAAATATTATTGTGTAATGTATAAGTAATATTACTATATAAAAGTACTATTATAATATGTAAAGAAATATTATCCCCACAAATATTATTATATACATAAAAAGGCATTGTTAAACAAATAAAGTTACTAGCAGTATAGGGGAAGAAATTAAGTTTATAATTTGATCTATTCTATATATAATATGCATATTCACACACACATGTAACAAACTACTCTAGGCAAAGTTTAAGAAAAGACCAGAATGAGTAATCAAAATTGCATGGTATTGATTTTTTTTATTTATTTATTGAGATAGTGTTGAAATTTTATTGTTTCAACATTCGAACTTGAAAAAAAAAAAAAAAAACCATTTTTATGTAAACTAATTGAGAGGACCCAAATATTAGTTAGAATTCTAAACTGACTTTGCACAAACATGATAGAATGTCAATGATCAATTATGTTACGATAAAAATTATGTGTAATTAAAATGTTAAATGTGTGTATGAAATCAGCTCCCCAACTCCTAATTGGAGCCTCCTACCTACTTAGATAGAGAATTAGCCCCAAAAATAGTATTGTTCATTTTAGGGTCACATTTCTTGTGCTCAAATATGTTTTTATAAGATATATAAATTTATAACTTAAGCTTCTTAAAAAGTTCAATTATATTACATGAGAAATACTATTATAACTTGTTGAGATATATTTAAGTCAATACTATTGTTAGAATGTTGCTACTTAAAACAATAACAAACTGTTATTCAAAAAATAAAATAAACTATCAAACAATATTAATTTACAATCAATACTCTCCTTTCTTCCGCCAACAATATATATATATATATGTATATATATTTTGAATCTGGGCTTGGTGTCCAAGACAAGTAAATATAGGCACGTCTAATCCATATTCCATGTGCCTGAACATCTGGGATGTTAAAAAGTCGTCCAATACTTGTTTAAATGTGGGCCAAAATTAAGCCCATAATCAATTATAGTATAGGAATAAATATTAATTAGTCATTTTAATCTAACATTTTAAAAGGGGTTAATTTCTATAAGAACATTAAACTTTTATCAAATTTTGATCTTGACGTGTTTTATGAATTGTAGGAATAATAAAATCATTTTTCAATCTGTAGCAAAATAAATATGAAAAATGATATGACGGGTTTTTGTTTTCCACTTCTAGAAATATGAGTAACAGAAGAAGCGGCTTAGGAAGTGAGAGTGATGATAGAAGACATAAGAGTTTGGTAGAGCAGTAAATATAAATCCTTTATCCACAATCAATCCAACATTAAAGTAATCAACCACACTTAATCCAAGGAGCAGTTGTAAGATCTTCTCACCACCTCCGTATTGTAAGATCTTCTTTCCACCTCTGAGGTCGCTAAACCAGCGAACCTTTGAGAAAGGAGACGGGATCGGTTCTAAGACCTTCTATCCACCTCTGTACTCTTATTTGATTCCTCAAAAGCTGCGCATGTATGGGATAGGAGAGGAGCTTTAATACCATGACGATGAAGAACGCAGAGACTACTATGGCAGCAATCTGGCCAACTGATTTTGTTTCCATAGGGTTGGTCATCATTAAGGAAGCTCCATAACTCACTCCAATAGATGTAATTGACACCCACATTGTATAGGTCGCGGCCGCCCAGAAGAAGAAGTCACTCTGTGGCCCTCCGGTGGTGATGAGGAGGATTGTGAGGATGGATGAAATGAATGCTGTGTTGTTAGCAAGAATGAAGTGTTTATATATTTTGGGATGAGTTGTTGCCATCACTGCTTTCCCCGCACTGTGTGATGACGTGTCTTCCTGCCACACACCACCGGGGGGGCTCACGGCCGCCTGGAAAGCCATCGTGGCTATCAGCACCACCACCACCATTGCTGTGTCGGTCAACTTGGGGAAGCTTTCAGCCATTGACTGATAAGACAAACATCCCAAGATTCTTTTCATTTCCGAATATGTACTTGTGTCTCGAAAGCTCTCATGCAAGATATGCAGCGCTGTTTTGCCCCTGGAATTCGTTGGTAGCTCCTCTAGTTTCTTACTTTCCACCAAGTATTGTACAATCTGAAATTTTTGATACAATATTTTCATTAGTTGGACCTAATTACTTCATCAAACAATTGCAAAGACATGTACAACATTACAAGTCTTCTTCTCCTACTAACAAACTATGTCTAATTAATGAACTCATATTTAATTATATAAAAGAACGTAGCTGCTCATAAATCAGAGATACAATACCTAAACTCTGCAACATATCTATCCAAACAAAATATATAGTTGGTGGTTACCTCAACTTCTTTGCTCCTAACAGCCAAATGCAAGAGTGTCTCCCCATCATCATCCTTTGCATACACTAGGTCTCCCAAGTGCTCCACCAGAACCTTCAATGTCTCACGCTGGCGATGTTTCACACACAAGTGCAGCGCGGTCTGCCCGCGATACAATCTCTCCATAGCAGGAAAGGAATCCAGATGAAGCATCTCCTTCAACACCTCTTCATTCCCTTTCATGGCTGCGATATGAATTGGGTTCATATCGTGACAGTCTCTCCACCAGCACATCTCTGGGGCTATTGATAACAATCTTTTCGTGATTTCAACGTTCCCTTTAGCAGCTGCAAGGTGGAGAGATGACGAATTTTTGGAGTCTAGATCGAGAGCTAGCTCTGGGTTGATCTTCAACACCTCTTCCACGATGCTTTCTTGTCCCTGCTTTATTGCTATGTGCAATACATTTTTGAGACATGGAAATGAAACTACATCAAGAAGATGTTGATTTGTTTGGAGCAATTTTTTGAATGTTGTTAAATCTCCATTTCTTGCAGCATCATAGAGTTGCTTTTCTGCTCCTGCTCCAGCCATTCTTTTTCAAAATTTATTCACTCTCTTTTCAAGTAGAAGCTTGTGAATTTTGAACTCTCACCCTGGATGAGCTTTTTAAATTAAGACTAAGGTTGACCTTGTTAGCATCGCACGAGCAGATCCATGAAATCCAGAAATGATTAATTTATTCAAATAAAAAAAAAGGAAATGAAATGGAAATAAAAAATAAAACTTATATTTTCACAACTTGTTCTCTTTTTACGTTCATTTTCTTGGGGAGAGAGTGTTATATAATCTAGCAAATGATGTACGTGTTAAAATTAGGTTATCATTAATGTGCAGAGTTCATCATACTCATTATATAAGTATATATATATTCAAAATAATAATATGCTGAGCGTAAAAATCATTTTGTGGTTGACTAAAAGGAAGGTTCTAGACTATAGTATGCTTTATATTAAGCTCCAAATTTTAGTCCAATTAAAGCCTTAATTGCTATGTGTAATACATTTTTGAGACATGAAATGGTTTCACATTGTTAGATCATAACAACCATATTATATTGTTTATATTGCACAATATACTAGTATACACTGACCTTTGAAAATTTTGTATCGTACAAATTGCCCTATATATTATAATTAAGTAGAAATAAAATATGTAGAGCCTAGAATTACAAGATTAAAGAAAGCATAGTGTCATGTACTTGGAGGTCAGACTATATGCAATGCATGAATGCAATATAAAAAATTACTAACCTTTCCATGTGGTACATATGTAGATGATCGATGGATTAATAAAAGGAAGTTTTAGTTAGTATTTAAAATAAACAAATTAACACTCCTTATTACAAGAATTTTAGCAAATAACAATAATTGATGAATGACGTCGATGTGTTTTATGATCTGCATGGAAACATACCTTTATTAAACTGGTGGAAGGAGAGTTGCTTGATCTCAAATGGCTATGAACTATATCATTAGATTTACATATAATATACTTTGGGCATAATTAAATATACTTTTCTTTCTTAGTTTGTCTCTTATATGCTTTTCTTTTCTTTTCCTACCTTCAACATAAGCTTCGTTTGTGTGCGTTACGCCCATTAAAACTAAAAATCATATTCTAAGTTTTTTTTTTGAGGGATCATGCATATTCTAAGTTGAAAACGTGTTGATAGATATAATTAATAATAATTTATTTATGACTTTCCTATTATTTTTTAATTTAACGATAATAGTCTAACAAAGTACATTTAACGTGGATTTCAAGCTTTTGAAGTTAACCTTAATTTGGAATATATCGCAAATGGTATATTATGAAAAAACAAATATATGGTATCGGTACTGCATTATTATCATAAGTTGGGGCATCTATGTGCACACATGTAAAAATGATACACTCTCTTTAAATAAAATATAAATTTTTGACTTCATTGTCCACGTGGATTTCCGACGTACTGAATCAGCACTCAACAACAGAAAATGTATTATATGTTTTAATAATTTGTAATTAATTTTATTATGTCAGGGTATAATTTTCAGAAAGCTTATAAAACGATGGGGTATAAAATACTCCTTTCGTTCTATTAATAAGGTTTCAATTTCTTTTTTGGACTGTACAATTTATAATGTCTAAATCCAAAAAATAAAATAAAATTAGGATCCAAATTATACTAGAGAGAACATGTGAGTCCCTAATTTTTCGAGATGTTATTAATGGCGGGTAAGGAGTAATATTTTTGCTTCTTTAGATAATAGCTATTCTTTATTTATTAGGACACGACAAATGTTTCAATTATTAATAAATCGCAGCTTTTATATATTTTCCTTGTCGGGAAGAAAGGGATGCCATTTCAATATTGATATATACTTCACCTAAAATAAAAAATAAAAAATTGGCATATATTTTCTTGTTCAGTTGATTCTTCAAGTGATATATATTACACCGATTTTATAAGTGACGTCCCGTTTTGTCTTCATCTGCACCTTGTCTTGTTCCTCTTCATTTGCGTAAAGACAGAAGAATGGCTGGAGATGTAGTATTTTTCCCACAATTTTCGGCGGCTAAATGCATTTCCGGCGGCTAAGTGCATATCCGGCGGCTGAGTGTTGATTTAGTACGTTGGAAATCCATGTGGGCGACAATGACATCGAAATTCATCTGCAATATGTTTCCAAAGATTAACACTTTCTTTTTAAAGAGAATCAATAACGGTTTCCTATTTATTCTCGTGCTGATTTGAATCATTGACCTATAAGTTGGAGCGAAAACGTTTTACCAATTAAAATGTGCTTTGATCGTCTGTTCCAACAATTAACTTGACATGCTGGAAGTCCACGCATGAATAAATATGATATATACTTCATTGTATACTATTATCGTTAAATTAAATAAATAATAGGCAACTCAAGAAATAAATTGTTATTGTATCTATCAACACGATTTACACGTTTTCAACCTAGAATATGCATGATTCCCTCAAAAACAAACTTAAATATGATTTTTATAATGGGTGTAACCTATACTCCTTTTTCCAAAGAAGCTTATGTTGAAAGTTGAAAAAGAAAAAAAGAGAGAGAGCATATAATAGATAAATAGAGAAAGAAAAGTATATTTAATTATGCCCAACATGTCTGATCCTCAAGCTTTACTTTGCAGCTGCAATGATGTGGAGTAACTCATAGCCATTTGAAATCAAGCAGCTCTTCTTCTATGCCACCTTCATGCAGATGATATACAAAAGGAGTATAGGTTACACCCATTATAACAATTTGGGGCCAAGTCGTGTCTTGGACCACGATCTACACTTTTCATATTCTCACATTTCAAGCTTGAAGACCTCTATGAATAAAAGTGGTGTAGACTGCAGTACTTATGGATTCAACAAGTGATTTATTCATTGTTTGAATTCTAGTCGTGCTGAGCCGTTTGTGCCAACATCCATATGAACAATCAACATGTTCACTTTGAGTGAAGGACTCGTGAACTAGATAGGATTATTGAGTGGACACCAGTTGGTACATTTGGCTTAGTTCAATCTAATAGCTTTGTGCTATTAATTAGTCGATAGGTGATAAGTGCTAAATTTGAGTTGTCGTTGAAAGATAATGAAACAAACTTAGCCTATCAAATTTGAGGTGTCTGTTTTCCTCTTCTTCATTCTGTTATTACTCCTCTGCCTTTCTATCAATGGCTTGCACTCGTCGCCGAGGAGAAGATTGGCCGACCCATCATTGTGAATAAATTATATGAAACTGAGATCAGTCAGTCTTTAAATTTAATGTTACAATTGTTTAAAAAAAAAAGTTTGGATCGGTCGGTGAGATGTTGTTATATTAAATTTTGTTGCGGCATCATATGGTTGGAGAATTATGGTTTATCAAATAATCTGTAATTTGTGTTGGATTATTAATGTAGAATTTTGTAACTCTTTCCTACAATACTTATATTATTGGACAACTTACTATAGTGTTGTAATCATAGAAGTGGGCAGATCCATAAATTAAGTTCTTTTTAAGTTGTTTATTTGGACTATAATTTGGAGCCCAATATAAAGCATAGTGGATCTACAACCTATCTTGTAGTCTACCTAACTAATTTACTATGATTTTATATGGTTTATATACCTACTTCATATTAAAAAAATTTAATAATATCTACTTCCCACATATATTAAAAGAATTAGGAAGATCTGGCATATTAGCGATTGAATTATATATGTTTCTCGTTTCTGGCGACAAAACCATTTAATTATGATATATTATAACTTATGTCTGCAATAATATTAGTCAATTAATTATAACCCAAATTCAGATGTTGTCTTTCTCCTTCTACACAGAAATATTTAAATAATGCAAACTTCAATATGTAAATCAACATATTTAAAAATTCGAAGCAAAATAGTTAGCAAATAAAATCAGTTTGAAGGGTAAAATTAGAATTTGAAGAAAAAAATAATAATTAATTACTACATAATCGACCACTTGCTATCTAAACAAAAGGAACTAATTCTTAAATATGTTGGCTGACATATTGACATCTTCACTAGTTGGATGTTCATGTGGAGACTGAGAAAGAGAGATAGTTCAATGACGCTAGTATTTAGCATTGAAAATTAGGTCATAATTAATTGACTTAGCATTGAAAATTTGCAATTTAATTGACTATATTATTGCAGACATAAGTCATAATAGATGATAATTAAATGGTTCTAGGGGTGAGCATTCGGATTTTGGATCGGATTTCGGCCTAATCCAAACCTATCCGAATATGAAAATCTAAATTTTTTATAACTAAATCCGAACCGAAATATCCGAAATATCCGAAAATTTGCAAAAAAAAAAATCTTAAAATCCGAAATAAAATTCTTAATTATTGTATATATCAGGTTAAAAAATATTTAAATAAAATAATATTTGAATAAAAAAATTTATTTAAATAAAATTTTATATATATTAAATATAATTCGGACTTTTTCGGTTTTAAAAAATCAATCCGAACCGATCCGAAAATCTGAAAAATCCGAACCGAATTTAATATTTTGATTTGGTTTGGTTCGGTTCGGTTCGGTTCGGTTCGGTTATTCAGATTACGGATATTTTGTTCACCCCTAATTTTGTAGCCAGAAACGACAAATGTAACTATATATCTGTTGTTTATAATTCAATAGCTAATATGTCAAAGAGTATATATATCAATCATTTAAATCATAGTTAATTAGTTAGATAGACTAAAAGGAAGGTTCTAGACCCAGTATGCTTCATATTGGGCTCCAAATTATAGTCCAAATAAACAATTCAAAAAGAACTTAATTTATGGATCGGCCCAAATAAACAACGATGGGTCGGCCAATCTCCTCCTCCGTGATGATTACAAGACATTGCCCCACCCCAAGCGACGTCAGCGACAGCCACATACGCTAGGTTCTCAAACATGCTCATCTCTCCAAAAATTGGAAAATCCGATAGAGAATGCGTTTGGGTAGAGGATCGGTTGTAAGATCTTCCTGACGCCGTATTTTTCTCTTCCAGTTGTTGTAAAACATTATTAGAAGAAGAAAGAACAACATGACTAGACCGATTATTAAGGACACAAGGATTACTATGGCAACAATAAGGTCGACTGATTTTGTGTTGGTATTGGGAGTTATCACCATTGTCGATGCTCCATAACTTACTGCGATAGCTATCACCTATCAGCGACATCCACATAGCAAGCAAGGTGATGTTCAAGAGAAAAATGTTTCTGGATGGCCTTCCAGTGGTGATGAGGAAGATCGTCAGGAGGGATGAAACGAATGCTATGGTGTTAGTACGTACCAAATTTTTGTATATATGTGGACGAGTATATGCGATCACGGCATCACCGTCCTTGTGTGATGGCGTGTCATCCTGCCACACGCCTCCGGGTGGGTTGACAGCGTTCTGGAATGCCATCGTTGCTATCAGGACAACCACCACCATCGTCGTGTCAGTTAGCCTGGGCAAGAAATCATGACTTGATGGCCCCAACAATATTAACAACATTCTTCTAGTTTCCGAATAGCTTGTAGTTGTGTCTAGAGGGCTCTCATCCAAGATTTGTAGCTCTGTTTTGCCCATGGAATTGCGTGTTTGCCTCTTTATCTTGTTGCTTCCAACCAAATATTCTATAGTCTATGATTTAATTTGATGCACATTAATACCATCATCAATATAATTGGACCTTGGACCTCTTTAATGTATGACTAATTAATCAAACTAATTCAAATGATATAGACAGATAAAAGATCGAGTTGGTGCTTACCTCAAATTGATTGCACCTCACAGCCAAATGCATTATGGTCTCTCCATCCTCATCAATTGCATCCACAAGCTCCTTTCCCAACTTGTCCACCAAAATCTTTAACGCCCTAACCTGACCATGTTTGACGCACAAGTGCAGCAAAGTCTCCCCACGACGCAGCCTCTCCATAGCAAGCGAAGGACTCTCTTGAAGGAGATGTTCCACGATCTCAACATGGCCTTTCACGGCTGCAATATGAACTGGGTTCATATCATGGCAGTCTCGCCACCAGCATGCCTCGGGGGCTACTGATAACAACTTTTGGCAGATCTCGACGTGCCCTTCTGTTGCTGCAATGTGAAGAGGGGATGATTTTTGGGAGTCTGAAATCCGTGCTAGCCGCGGTCGCGGATTAAGGTTAAGCACTTCTTCAACAATGGATGTTTGTCCATGCATTGCTGCTATGTGTAGAAGATTTCTTGAGCATGGAAATGGGACTCCATGAACAAGATATGGATCTTCTTCAAGTAGCTATACTAGTGCTGTTACATCCCCTTTTGATGCAGCATCGTAGAGTTTCCTTTCTATTACTTCTCCCACCATTCTTCTCCACTAATTATTAATGGCTTTCTTTCTTTCTTTCTCTCTCTCTCTCTCTTTCTCTCTCTCTACTTTCTCCTTATTCTCTCTCTCTAGCTGGACAAGCCTTGTTAAGATAGCCCAAACACTTTCTTTGGCATTAGAAATTTGCTTAGCTGCACTATCTCGACGATAACATTGGAGACAAATGGGAATTACCGAACCAGCTGTCACGGAGAATTCATTTTCACTAGGTCCACGTCAGAGACAACAGGGCAGTCGTTACACCATTCGTGCAGGTCGTTACTTATGAGACAAGAAATTTCGCTGCTTGACTCAACATTTATTTCGTGCTTGAGTTGGATCGGCCCATTTCTTGGATATAATCCAATACAAATTACACTATGTATGGCCCCATGATGCGGCAACAAAATTTGATATGACAACGTCTCACAGACCGATCCAAACTTTTGTTTTTACCAACTAGCGCTGTTAAAGTTCGGGGGTGCACCACCAATGTTCCGCCCTAGCTATATGGGTCAGGGTCATTGGGTGAATTTTGATCTCATGCTGACATTTAGCTTGAATTTAAAAATATTACGAATAGCATGTGTTTAATAGATCAAGTCAAAATTTCAACCAATTTAAGCTGATGTGTTTTTTAAAAAAAAGACATCGAAACGAGTGATATGCTTACAAATAAACTAAAATATTTTTTAATGCTAAAAAAATAAAATTGCACAAAAATTATGAATTAGATTGTTAAATGAACAACATAAAAATACATAATGTATTTGTTATATTGTTAAATTCAGACAAAAAGAAAAACTATAATTTAAGAATAACTGGGCATCCTTCTACTGATCAAGATGTGATTATTAAGTGAATAATATAAATAAGTTTTTATTTAATTTCGTCATATGATTAAATGTGCGATGCAACGAACTTATTGAAATTAATTGTTTTCTAGAGAGAGAGAGAGAGAGGGATTTCATTTTCTTAATTAATTTAATCAGATTAATTAAATTAACCTACGTATGCACTTAATTTATTGAAATTAGTTGTATTTTTAATTCTTTATGCAAATTGCATGCAGTACAAAACATGCTCCCCAATACTTATTTTTTATGTGAAAGGAGGGATTTGGTAATTTTCACAAAAATTAAAATTTATAAGGTTTTCTATGGTAAATCGGAATGTACGTTTGCCACTGGTTTGTTACTTGATTTGGCTTAAAATGAAAAATAGAATATATGAATGAATAAAATTAAAACACACCAGCCAAATTATGTTAAATGAGGAATACTATTATAACTTGTTGACAGCTCAATATACTAAAGTCAATACTATTATTGGAATGTTGCTACTTAAGAAAATAACAAACTGTTATTAATAATAATAAACACCATTTTTCAATTTGTAGCAAAATAGACATGAAAAATAATGTGGCTATATTTTTTTTCCCACTCCACAAATATCATTATATCAGTAATATGGCAGGAAAGAGTTACAAAATTATACATTAATAATCCAACACAAATTACAGATTATTTGATAAACCACAATTCTCCAACCATATGATGCCGCAACAAAATTTGATATAACAACATCTCACCGACGGATCCAAACTATTTTTTTAATAATTGTAATATTAAATTTAAAGACTGATCTCACTTTTATATAATATATTCACAATGATGGGTCGGCCAATCTTCTCCTCGGCGACAAGTGCAAGCCATTGATAGAAAGGCAGAGGAGTAATAACAGAATGAAGAAGAGGAAAACAGACACTGCCGCCGCAAAAATATAGCCAAGCGACTGCTCTTCCTTTGGCGTCGTCATGATCAACGACGCCCCATACCTCACCCCAAGACGTTGAATGAAACATCGATACATATATATGGCACGTTCACCATAAGAAATTCAGATATGGTCAACGATTGGACTCTTATAAGGATGTCCATACGGTCCGGACAAAGTTTTCTATATGATAATTTATACTTTTAAGATGTTCGCACAATACAGGCGTCCTAACGTAGGTCTGGACGAGTTCCTACTAATCGTTACAAGATCATATCCTCGGAGTTTATATATACAGATGAGATGCTTAAATTATTTATTTATTAAGAATAAGAGAATAGATAGAGACTGGACCAGCA
>JAYDZE010535685.1:0-33596 GCA_034509125.1 Monilaria moniliformis
GATCCTTTCTTCATTCCTCTCTTAAAGGACTTTGATGGAGCAGGATTTCTATGATTACCACGGCCCAAACCATCGATGCTCAAGCCACATTTGTTTGTAGCAACTGAAGTAGATGGGGATGAGAGTCTGGAATCCAAGTCATCCAATCTAATAACAAAAAAGAAGAAAGAAAAAACCTTCATAAACACTTGCCTAATAAATGACAGTGAAGCAGCATCTAGTACTTTGTCCCAAGTGCATTGATGAGAACGTGTAGTTATTGTACAGTCATGATCGAAGAAGTGTCCAACATTGCAGGAAATTTACAGATTATATTTACTCAAAAACCCCACTTTCTCAGGCAAGTATCTCTAGTATAAGCAGTCTAACCTCAGTGAAGTCAGCAAATCAGATAACTTTACAATTCAAGAATCATATAAGCAAATGAAAAGATACCTTACAAACTTGTCCCGCTGCCCAGTGATGTATTGAGTCTTTGGCCCACAATCAAACATTTTGTATGATTAAATCAATTTGACTGCAAGTAGAATAGAGAGATATAAGCAGTCTGAAAAAGGTATTACATGCTAAAAAACTCTGATGTGCTATAGGAATGAATTCCATTTTATTTTTGTTTTCCCATGTTTTAGGCAATCACAGGGTAAGCAGTATGAAATAAAATCACAAGCACATGCTTTAACTTATATATTCTTAAAATTAATCAAATAGTATGCACAATTATCATACAAGATGCACACACCCTTGGCATTATTCGAACCACAGCCTGAAATACTCCCAAGTCCCAAATAGGCAAATTAAGCATGATTAAAACACATTGCTAAGCACATCAAAAGTTTATCTTTCAGGATAATAAGTCATGGTCAATCAAGAAGAGAAAGATATACTCCAAAGATAATTGATATTTCCACATGAACCTGATAAGATGTATAGCAACATGGAAAATAGCTTATACATCTGCACTAATTTTATTATCCTTCTAGGTATCTGGAAATTATTCACCCTGTTCTGTTCCATGGAAGAAGGCTTTTCAACACACTCATATCATAACCGAGCATCAAAGTTATTATTAGATTTGCTTACTCCAGAAATTTAAATGGAGTAGGTCAGTGTGAAAGTAAAAGACTCCTAACGCGATTCACCATGCAATAAGTTACAAGCTGAACTTAGAGCATGCAACAATGCACTACTATGCCCTCATCAATTCCATATCTTCCTAAATCCTAGATCAAATCAAAGAGATACACATACCCGAGCCTTCACAAGATCTTTCAAATCAGTTACAGCAAGCAAGTCCAAACTATAAAAGTCACCCCACATTCCACCACCGGTAAACTTCCTAAAAGAAGTCGCTACTCGACACAAATATCCATCTCAAAATTTATTTCATATATTTAATTTCCCAAAACACTCCACCCCCAAATATATGGAACGAGTCTCTCGAAGTTTGATATGAAGAACACTCCAGAAATCTAGCCAATTGAACTAAGAAAACAATTTACTAGGTCAACAGAATCCATATCTCTAAGGACATCAATTTCACCTAAGCCAATTCTCCTAACCTGTTCGGTGTTTTTGTCTCCTGCATATTAAGTACCTCAACATTCAGTATCCCACAAATTATCGCGATTAACAAAAAAAGCGTTTAAAGTAAGCCTTTAACACAAATTTAACTGCTTCTCCATCATACCTAAAAAAGGATAAATCGACTACAGCTGTAAATCCATCTTCTGCAAAAAATCAGCTCGGCAATCATCGAAAAGTCTTCAGTATATTGCAGAACACAACTGTAAACTAACCACCATAGAATCTAACAATAAAATCCATCACCAAAGAGAGAGAGGAAGAGAAGCAAAATAAATCACAAGTAATCTAATAAAAGAGATACTGAATTCAGATGCCTAAGTATAGCTAACTAGATCAAACTGAAAGACTCACAGCAAAATTCCAAATATATTAAGTCATTAATCCGCGTTTCTGTCAGCAACAAAAGAGAGACAGCGAGAGCGAGGAGAGAGAGAGATTGCAGAGGTGAAGTCAAAATTTATCCAAGTAACGTAATGCAGGAAGTGGGGGAGCACAATTTGGAAAATGACGCATAGGTCCTTGTATTTTTACTTTGTTCTCATTTAATCTTTTCAGAAAAAATTCTGACAGGGATATTATTTTAATTAATTCGAAGGCTTTTTACGGATTTAGTCAGAAATTATTTGATGTTATTTCTGGCAATCATTTTTAATTGGATTTCTCAAGTCGATACTCTCCCGACTTTTGACGGAATTATTAACGGATTATAAAATTTAATATTTCGTTTGTAATCCTTATGAATTCCAGTCATGACCTATAGGTTAAAATTATTTTTTTTGGAAATAAATCTCTTATAAAAAGTACTGCCATTGAATTCTTACAGACTGCCATCATATTATTTGCATTATTTAAGTTTTTACTTTATTAATACACACAATCATGCTACGATAATCAATCATTCAGAGAGAACAGCTATATTATTTCCAAATTGTACTTTCTAAACAGATCCATTAATTTATAAATAATTCCACTCGATCAAAACGGACCCAGTTAGCAGTTTGCTAGCGCGGGTTGGGCGAGATAGCAATGGTTCAGATTTAGATAACTGTCCAAATCTCAAAATTCAGCTTCAATCATTGGTATTTTGGTATAATTTATTAACAAACTAGCCATAAAAAATATAAAACATATTAAAATAAATAAAATAATGAGCCAGCCATCATCTCCCCCAGAACCACCACCTGCTAACGTCTCCGCTGCCTCAGCCACTCTCCACCACCACGTCATCATCTTGCTCAGCCGCCGCCGCCCCCCTGCCAGAAACCTTCACTTCCACCACTGCAACCATCTTTCTCACTATCTTTTTCCTTGGATCAGTAACACAGCATAATTCAAGAATCAATCATTTGGGCTAATATGTTAGTAAAGAATTACATATAAAATCTCGTGAAACAAAAAAAAAAAAAAAATCAATCCAAATAATAATTACAAAAGTATTACTTAAATCATTCCATTTCACGACTCCTAGTCCGTGAGACAGTTTATAAAGGACCTACTAAAAAGATTATCATAAACTGAACTTATTGCTTTATTGCTGCTCAGGCTAAAACCATTAGAGACATCAGAACAGAAAAAACACCGCGGATGAGCAAAAACTCTCATCTCATACTATCCCAATGCTCCTCAAAATCTTAATTTTCTAGAGAGAGAAACAAAAATGTGATACGGTCACCTAGCCTTGACGAATAAGTTCCTGAGCAATAATATTTCTAGCCTCCTTGCAGAGTTCATCCGGATTATTTCCTACTATATATGGATGAACGATAACTTTCACAGATCCTGGATTCAGTTCTCGTTCCATTCCAGGAGGCATAATTTTGCCTGTCCCAATCAGAGTAATCGGAACAACAGGTATCCCAGTCTTCGCAGCAATAGTGAACGCTCCTTTCTACAAATTAATCAACCATTGATCAAGAGTAAGTAATTTACTGAATACTTGAAGTAAACCAATATCATGGAAAGAACATTACAAGTGAGGACTGCAGTATAACAATGTGTGGGGATCTCAAATAAGCAAAGGTTACAGATTATTCCAACATATATTGACGAGGTACAACTTCCCTACATGCTCAATAAATCAGTCGAATTTTCTCAGCACAACAAAGTTTCCCTTGCATGTATCAATATGTTTACTAAGGTTAGAGATTCTTCAAAGGCTAATAATTAATGATTTATCAGTGTTTCTGCAATTTCAAACCAACCCCTGTCAGCATCCCTCGAGAGGAAAGGGACTTTAAAGAATGCACAAACCTCCAGCTCCTACCAACATATGGGTACAATTATGACTACTAATCAAAGAAAATTTGCAACTTAATTTAAGCAGCCATAAATGCTAGTAATTATTAATTAAGATGCAAAAAAGCCATACCTTAAAAGTACCCAATTTTCCATCTCTACTCCGAGTGCCCTCTGGAAAGAAAAAGACCGACGCACCCTTCTCGATCAGGGAAATGCATTGCTTAAGGCATTCCTACATTTAAAATTGTTTCTATTTAATACAATGTTAATCCCCTAAGTAGATGGAACAACCTATTTCCTAAGGTTTATCTAGTTGGGACTTAAGATTAAATGACAAACTTGCTTTAGTATGACATAAATATTATAAGAAGAGTAACATACCAATTGGCTTCTGCTGTCTGTACGCTTTAAAGGAATGACACCCAGCAGAAACATGGCCCATCCAATAATTGGATAAAGAAAAATTGATGTCTTGCTAATGAATTTAAAGCTTATCCCAAGGGTCAGAAGAGTATGTATGTCTAAAAAACTTTGATGGTTGGACACATACATGGCAGGGGTATCAGTTTGAGGGAGATTTTCCAATCCCTCGTACTCAATCTTGAAGAAAGGAGACACTGTCAAAAAGGCCCAGGCTTTAGCTATAAAATACTGGGCTTTTCTACGATATCGATCAAACATGAGGACAAGTGGATGCTGTAGAACCATTGGCACGAACAAAGTGATGGCAACAAGAGATGTTACAATATAGAAGCAAATTCCTCTTAACTTTGAACCGAACCAAATTTCTGCAATGAGGATCAGAAAAGTGAGTGGTGGGACTAAGAAGATTACAACTTAAATAGAAATAGACCAGACTAAAAGCATACCTGATGACGGGTATGAGGCTCCAGCAGTTCCGGTGTCTGCAAGTTCAGACCTAACAACTAAGTCTCTTAAAACTTTTCTCCTTCTACGACATCCACAACCATTATATGTTCTGTGCAGCTCCTCTTCATGATTCAAAGAGCTCTGCAAAGGATAATGTTTTTCCCTCACACCACGTATTGTTTCGTGTGGATGACCATCTACATAAGCAAAAAGAAAACCAATTAAGAGCAATTAGTAGCACTAAGACTTCAAGTCACATGTAGCCTAGCAAATACTTCACAGCAATGTAGCAAAAATAAATTACGCCTCCAAAAATTACCCTAATAAGACGAGTTTTCTTTACTGGACAAAGATAATAAAGCAAAGGGCAAAATCTCGAACAAATGTGGCTGATCAGTTTTGGAAGCAAAAACATCCAACTGCAAGAAAATAAAGGAACTAACAGAGAAGAGGAGAAAATGTACAAGGAGAAAGCCACACTATTTCCTGACGTGAAATTTGTTGAGAAGGCTTTTTATATTGTACAATTCTAATTCAGAATAAAGTCTGCTCTTTACAATTAAATACACAGACCAAGTTGAATAAAACCTTTCAAGAGTTAACTCTAGATGCATAAAAGAAGTTCACTCACATGTCCATGCATATCTTTGAGTTATCCGTTTAAGTGCAACACAGCCAAACTGGAATCCGTGAGGAGAAGCCAACTGCTCAAATCAATATTCAGCAACATAATGGTCATTGTGTCAGATTGGCATAAAAACATTCAAGGACGCAACACTAAGTCACTAATCACTCTAGGATAGATATCCTCTAGACCTGATAAACCAGGCTAAAATCTCATTTATATGAACAAATTAGCACTATATACGTTCCTTCAATCAGACATGCTTTAATTTGCTAAATTTTAGTATACCATCAAAGTAAAATATTATGTTGATAAATCTTACTAATCCTCTTTAGATTATTCTCTAAACTACGGGGACGTATGAGAAGGCTTAAGCACTGATAAGTATGATAAACACTGCATATCAAGTGGAAGTTTGCCGATGCATAGAGCAAGGTTTTCAAGAGGGGTTTGCATTCATCAACTCAAATACCAATATTACTTCAATACTATCCTGCCTTCTCTCAATTCAGTTTGTCGCTTCACAAGAAAAAAACGAGGAGCAAGAATGTTGAGTGCAAGCAAAATGAATTATAAAGCTTAAAAAAAATATTTGCATGCATAATTATGATACATGAGTAATTTGGGTTGAACTCAGTTTCAAATTTCTTACAATTGCAACTACGTTGAAACAACCAAAGTTGTAATATGGGTTAATACAGCTCTTGGCATTATGTTCCATCAAATTCATCAAATCCAAGTTCCTGTTTCTCAGCAAGCATACTTTAGATTAATTGAACATAAACAAACGCATTGTAAACAAGTCAACAAGCAAAAATAGGAGCAATCAGAAGCATACAATCATACTTCAATAACAAAAACTCATATCTCTTAGTCATCGTGAAAAAGAGAATAATAAACGCGGAAATGAACACAAATACACAAACGTCTAGAGCGCCCGAGTGATTTAATTACCATTCCACTGCAAACCCCAACAAAAACCGATTGACCCTTCTTACCTGCAAAATCAGTAATTACCCAAAACAAAATTAGAAAAGCCTAGAAAACACAAATACATAACATTGATGCATAAGCTCCAATCCACACACACATGCACAAAGTTCATATTCTCACACATATATAAACACACACACACACACACACACAGAGGACGCGGGAGAGGAGAACTGACATGGATTATTATGTGAATAAGAAAACGAAGAAGAGTGAAAACTCGAACGGCTACAATGAATAGATAATTCCATCTGTTTCAATTAATCTGTGGAGTAGGGTATGACCACATTTTCTGAAATATGTCTTGTGTTGAAATGGAGGAGGATGATGAATTTCTCTTTTTCAATTTGGGGATTAGCTTCGAGAATTGTGATTTGCAGCAGAGCGACTTCCAAACTTCACCGCACAATCGGAAAATTACAATTCTTAATTATTTGTCTTAAAGAAAAGGAAAAACCATTACCTATTATTTTATTATTTTATTATTATTATTATTATTATTATTATTTTTGCCTTTGGACTTGGGACTGGGTATTGATCAATACATTCGTCAGTGGCTGCACATTTTGATTTAGTCCCTTCAAAAACAAAGTTAATTTACTCAATTTTTAAGATTTGGTGCAGCTAATTGTCAAGAAAAAGCTATAAAAAAAATGCTAATCTCCTCTAGTTAAAAATTATGCCAAGTATTCATAGTTAAGAGTTTTTGTAATATGTGGAAATTGAGTAGAATATACTCATTTAAACTTAAGAATATTCAATATTCGGAAAAAATGAATATCATCTATTTTAAGTGGAAAGATGACTAAATTGCTGCTCCATTTAACGAAGATTGTGACTCGGTTTCGAGTCGTTATGAATTAATTATCAAGTTATCAACTTGGCCTAATTATATGAGTTGGTGTCTCGAGCTCACCCTTTATGTCAAAAATAGAAATAAAACATTATTCTAAGAAAAGTTGGGTATAAATATATAATAAAATATCCAACTCTATAAACTACTCAGTCCACCAAAAGTGTATCGCATTTTCTATTTTTGCCCTCTATCAAAAGTGTAGCACTTTTTTGGATCGTTTCTTCACTTACATGATAAGTCCATTTCTCCATTCAAAACACTATCTTCCAAATATTTACTAAGAATCTAAGACTCATGCGAATCAAAGTGATCTATTTTTAATGGATGGATGGAGTAATTCTTAGTATCTAAAATTGTATATTACAACGGTTTCATACAATGTTAGATTAGACCATGTGTCTATAGACCTCGTAAAAATTCCTACCAAAAGTTTGAGCCTCGATCCATAGCTAGTCAGAACCGACCCGTATTTAAGCGGGCCTATACCGCACATTCATGGCCCGGCCCAAGCAATTTGAGAGAATTAAAAAACACATTACAAAAATTAAAACAAGCAAATTTTAAATTTGTCACTGTCCACCAACAAACCGTTACAATGAAAAAATAATAATAATAAAATTAACAACATGCAACAAACACAATTTGCCGTCGTGTCCGCGGCGGCGGTCGGTCTAGTTACGGGGGTGAGTGTTCTGAGGGGTGGCGGTGCCGGAACCGACCTTGGCGACATCGAGGGCGGTGGCCTCCGGCTTCTTCTTAGAATAGAGGGTCAAATAGCCGATCACCGCCACGAACGCGAAGCCACCTATCGCCGCCTTCGCCGGGCAGATGGGCAGCTTCTTCCGCTGGTGGAGTACATCCGTCGAATGCTGGGTGGCCGAGCCCGGCCGCGGCGTGCCCTGGTAGCCCACCTCCCCCGCCGGCGGAGGCCCTTGCACTTTGTTAGCATTCTCGTGTCCTGGTCTAACCATTTTCGCTTCTATTTTTTTTTTTAAATGTGATGGATTTTTATTTTCCTCCTCCTCTTCTTCTTCTATTTTATTTTTCAATTTATATATAGGTATGTGAGATGAAATAGATTTGTGGTGTGACAAGTGGGAAACAGGGATTGAAAGTAGTGTACTAGTTTTGAGGATTGGTGTGATATATTGTTTGTTGGAGAAGTGTGATTTTTGTTGGTGGTGTTGAACCGGTCTTATGTTTGATTATGAATGTCAGTTAGTCGTGTTAATTCAACGATTTGGGATACGATGCTGGTTATATATAGATGCAATATTTGACGAAATATAGTATTGTATATTGTTGTGTACATTGATCTTTCTTTTATTAATCCTTTTATTGTGTGAAATAACTTATTGCACTTTCGTTTTCACCAATCCATACATGATACATCCTTATACTACTCTCTTTAACTTTCAAATATATTAAGAAAATGTATTTAATGTATTTGAAGGAGTAAAATGGACATATACATTCACTACTATATCATCATTTATTCATATAATAACTAACCATAGACAGAAATTAAATGAATCATAAGTCAATTTTTCATTTTACCTAACGAGTAATAAAGTAACGAAATAAAACACTAGCATTATTCAAATTTTCTTGGTTTATAGTGAAACAGAATTGGAATTTCCAATTTCGGCAATTCTGGAACTTCAATTATAGCAAAATCGGCAATTCTGGAATCTCTACCTTTAGAAATTCCGGAATTTCAAGTCATGGCAGAGGAATCAGTGATTCGAGGAGGCTGCACGCCTCCATCATGGATGAAGACACGACGACTAAGAGCAAGATTAGGTCATGGTTTGCCGCCATAGTTTCAATTTGATCTGATTTTGTGAGGAAGAGAAATGTTTTAATTGATGTGTTTGAAGTGATGAGTGGATGCAGTTTAATTATATATAGCTTTGTTTGGTGGGAATATTGAGCAAGCTGGTTCAACTTCTAATTGCAAAATTAATTGTGGTTTGTATTGCTTATGGTCTTGTCATTTTTTATTATGTTTATATATCAATAACTTTTGTGTTTTGGTAAAGACTTTCCGGCAAGTAAAGTTGTGGGTTTTATGATATAAATGATTAAATAAAAAAAATCATTGTACTCTAGATACAAAACTTTTATCAAATTTATGAATGGTAATGTAAAATTGGTATGACAATAGTCAATACACTAATTTTTAAATTTGTTTTGATTTTACAACGGCAAAATTTTTCAACCACCTTTACAATCTTACATGATATTTTAATTGATATGACACTGATTTTGGATGAAATAGCGTTGATGTGTCAAAGCTGAATTATGTGGCATTTTTGGAGTTAAATGATAATGTTTAGGTCATTTTAATTTAGGCGTTTCGGACTCAGATTAAACAATAAATCACAATATTCTTCTACTTTTTCTTCCTTCTTTTTTTTCTTTCTTCCAAAAAATTTAAAATTCTACCATAGATTAATCAAGCTAAAATCACAAGTAATGAAGCTGAAACCACTAAAAATATCAAAATCAAGCTGCAATCACAAACTCATAATCCAATCATCAAAATTTTCACAAACTTCAATGAATCTCATTCAAGCTAAACCCAAGCTGAAATCGTAAAAATCAAGTTGAAATCGTAAAAGTGAAGCTAAATCCCTAAAATCACCCACATCCCCACACTACAATGAAACTAAAATCAATCAAAATCTTCGAAAATTTATAACTTTCAAAATGAAAATTTATGACCCTTTTCCATAAAAGATTTGCTGCACAAATCAAACCATAATTTACGCAAAAAAATGCAAAATTACGAACTCATTTCTTCGAACAATGATACGACAACCTGAGTTCTTGTCCGTCCTCAAAACATTAACCGATGCCGCCTCTTCATGGATGCACAATCTATCCTAATTCAATTTATGAGATAAAGCGGTGTCTTGTGACCTTGATGAATTTGACGAATTGATGAAATCTCAAGGGTTGAAAAGACGCCATTTATTTTAATATGTAACCCTAATCATAAACCGTATAAGAAATGAATATGTAATTAATCTCAATATGACGTTGTTTTCTTAAATTTGGAATGACGTCATTTACTATGTCAGACTATGAGTCCCATGTAGGCAATTTCCGGCCTCCAAGTATCTAAAAAATTGGAAATTCTAATTTTATGAAAAAATTAAATTAAATAAAATATCAGTGTATTGTTATACTAATTTTAAAATTTATGTACAATTTACAACTTAGGTAAAAAAAATTAGAAATCGACATCTCTAAAAAATGGAACCAGACCAGACATTTTTATTGATATTTGGAGCAGAGAACAAATTATAAAGTATAGAGATGTGAGTTTTTCTCATTGCAAAAGAAGGATGTAACATGTGTCACAGTTGAAATTTAGAGACTTATATATCATGAAAACTGACACGCGTAATAACCCTAAGATGTTCGACGTATCTTAATTTCTATAATATAATGCTTATATTTTACAATATATAACATGATAGATATGATAAAATACATGATGGATATTATAAGCATAATTTTAATTATATATATGTATAGATTTTTTTATTGTTATTTCATTTTTTATTCTTTAATTAATTGCTATATATAATTAATAGGGAGCACAAAGGTGAGCTTGGATTCAAAGTCAAGCCTATTATCCAAGGGGAGTTCGATTTAATAGATTAGATATGACTTAATCTAATAAATGTCATTCAGTTGCAAAGTTTGATATTATTTAATATCTAAATACTGTCATGTGGGATTAGGAGTCTTGGCCTTCGTCTTATAATGAATAATAAATCTTAAATAACTAGCATTTTTTATAATTAAATTCGAGATTTTTTAAATGTTAATTTTTTATTTTATTTTTATTTTTTATTTTTTTTATTTTAACAACCAAGTAATATTGATTTCAAGTTTGATTTGCTTATGTTAGCAAGCAAAATCTTAAAGAATCAGATTTCGATATAGCTCACAAGCGATCGACTCATACAAATTACAACAATAGATACATTTGAGATCATGTATGTAATATATAGAGGGACCTAGTTGTTCCCCATCTCTCAAGTTAAAAAAAAAAATATTGAACTTAGGATTTATCATTATCTTTTAACATTTAATGCGCAATTTTTTTTAGTTAATTGATTATCAGAGAAAGCAACATAAAGAAAGCAAGTAACATATAATGGCGTAGAATGGAATTACAATATATATGTATGATAATGGGAAACAAATCCTACTAACTATATATCACGACACAAGGACACAAGTAAATACCAACAACAACATAATCAATCATCACTAAATTCCGAATAACTTGTTTCTAGCATGCCAAATCAAGGAGATTTCGGCATTTCCGGAAACTTCGGAAGCTCGGGCTTAGGAAGTTCTGGAAATTTTGGAAGCTCGGGCTTGGGTAATTCTGGCATTTCTGGCTTTGGCAAAACCGGAATCTCAGGTTTCGGCAATTCTGGAATTTGAAGTTTTGGCAAAGTCGGAATCTCGGGCTTAGAAATTTCGGGAACGACGGGCTTTGGCAACTCTGGGATAACGGGCTTTGGCAATTCCGGAATCACGGGTTTTGGCAATTCCGGAATAACGGGCTTTGGCATTTCCGGAATCACGGGTTTTGGCAATTCTGGAATAACGGGTTTTGGCATTTCTGGAATAACGGGCTTTGGCAAAGCTGGGATATCCGGCAGGGGAATCGGGGATTCGAGGAGGCGGCGGGCCTCAATTATTGATGGGAAGGCAACGATTAAGAGCAAGATCAAGAACGAAGAACAGCTACGGTTATGGTTTGCCGCCATATCGTTTTAATTTGATCGGATTTTGTGAGGAAGAGAGATGTATTAATCGATCAAGATTTGTGTGTGTTTGAAGTGAGGAGTGATGGATGCAGTTTATATAGAGGGTGAGACGTGGTAAAGCACGGAAATATTTATGTTTGCTTGGTGGGAAATTTGAGGCAGTTAGTTCAACTTCCAACTCTGCCATATCAATTATGATTAATTATATTGCTTATTTTGCTGTCATACTTTTATTAGTTAATAGATTTATTAGTTTCATGTTTTGGTGTAACTTTTTCAAGTAGAGTCATGAAATTTATCATCCAAGTGATTACATATAAAAGGAAAGAACTTAAAAAGACCTACCTTCGTTGATATTTCGTATATATAGACAACAATTTTCAATGTGTTATTTCGAGGATATTGAAGAAGTATCCTACAAGTAATCAATTGAAACTTCTATTTAAAAACAGTCGTACAAAAGTGGGAAGTAAATTGTTATAGTAAATCATACGTCAATAGAGAATAATGGTATGCTATATATTTGTTTTTAAAAAATGTTATGTTACATATTTTAATATGAGTATCTCTCTTATTTTAATTTATGTTATTATATTTTTTGTGTTATAAATTTATTTTGATTTTAGTACCTCAAAGTTATTATTGATGTTATTAATTTAATAAATTAAATAAAAATTAAAGCTTGATTTGTTCATTTTCTCTATAACTACAAATAAGTAAATGAAAGAACAAATCAAGAATCAAAGTTCACTTATTTATTTTCTCTATAACTTCAAATAAATAAGTGAAAGGCCAAATTGAGCTTTGAATTTTATGTAATTTATAAAATTAATGATGTCAATAATAAATTTTAAAGTATTAAAATTAAAATAAATAGAAAAAATAATGCTATCAAGGACTAAACAAGAGAAGTGCTCACCTAACATATATAGGCTAATATTTCTATCTCCGTAAATATATATATTTCATTAATAAATTCTAAATTGCACATATCAGGTTAGTTAATTATGTTGCTTATCTATATAACCTTCAAGAATTCAAAGTGGTATATATATTCATATTAACAGTTCACGTGTCAAATTCATATTTAGCTTTGCACAGAGTGCATAAACAAAGAATGATGAAGCAAAAAATATAATAGACTTTTTGATTAGTTAATAATATAGAAATAGTAACTAGAAGTTCAAATTATATATAAATTCTAGTTTGGAAGATAATTGATTCGAAGATTCACATAATAATCAAAGATTCATCTGCATTGAACGATTTCTCGTGATCAAGTACAATCATAAGAAATCATTCAATTTATATGATCATGTGGCCCTTTGATTATCACATGAATATGAAATAGAGTTTACATCAATAATATTTGATGATGTGGAATATAATGAACTAAAAATTAACGGAATTGATATATTCGTTCAAAAGGAATCCAATTATATGATTTATGGATTATAGAACTAGAATGATCTCTTAAAAACGATTTTTTTGAAGGACCTATTGAAATAAAAGATCGAAGTACAAAGCCCTCTAATTATGTTTTGCGCCTCAATTTAATATGTTTCTACTTTATTGATGCCGAAAAATGGATGTGGGATGCAATTGATAGTTCACGGTAAAAAAAAAAAAAATCATTTTTAACATTTCAAGATATATTTAATAGAGCAAAATATTTGAAATTTAAAATGATGTTTACCCTAATTTATTACTAGCTAGCTAAAACTTAGTGTATTTATGTTCACAGCAAGAATCATTTTTCTTTCTCTATCCTAAATCACTACGAAACAAAAATGAATAATTTTAAATTATAAATTTTCGTTGATTTCTGGTCAATTCCATAACTTTTGAAACTAGAACATAAAATCATAACTTTTGACATTTTCTCAATTATCCCACAGATCGAAATTTCAGTGAAATTGGTGTGACATGTCGACCGAAATTCAACGAAAAGTTATGATTTAAATGACAATTATCCCAAACAAAAATACAACCAAAATCTAAAAATCATAGCTCCAAGTCTTCCTCAGTAAACAGTGAATGAAAGTGCGATGTCGTAGGCTGATGCACGATAGAGCTAAAATCGACATAGATATCTTCATTGTAGTTGCAGTTGAGGTTGTATACTAGAAAGCATGTTTTACGAGCTGCTTATGTATTAATAACCCTAAGAACTACCATTCTCCGGCTCTTGTTAAGATATATTATTGTTGTATGGCTTGCCCTTTATAATCTGGTGATTATATTCTGAGCAAATATAATTTGTGATTATAATCGAGCAAGCAAGTCTAGGTCTTCTGTATTGTAGACTGAATGATGGTTATGTCATCACTAAAGGTCTCTCAGTCAGTGCCTTGTAGAAGAAAACTAAGTTTCACAACCTAAATAGACTTAGATGATATATCGTGAAAGGTTGCAGTGTCAGTCCAAATATTTAGTAACCTTGGTAAACAAATGACACTAGTGTGGTATAGCACATGAATGGATTCACGTTGAGATAAGTCTTTCTTGTTGATCATTGAAAGATGAGATCTCATTGATTATTTATTTCTTAAACTTTGTATATAACATTGAGCATACAGTATTGGTTATGCATTGCTTTGACTTATCAAAAGGTGCGGGTTTTTCGTAACCCAATAATTCTGATATCTTAGGTAGTGGTAATTAATATCTTGTGTGCTAGGATTGTTATTGCATTGAATCTTGTCCCGATATAGGTCAGGTTGATAATATCCCGAAGAGGAGTTCAAAAAAGATTTTATTACCGAATTGGATTTTCTTCCAAAGTATAATAAATAAAGTTTTTGAACCACTCTTGATAAAAGATATTAATTAATTAAAGCTAGCAACAGACTTAAATTAATTAATGGATATTAGAATCTTAAACACGAGAAATAAATTAATTAAAATCAAGTCCAGATTATTCGTAATTTGGATTTGGACGAGTAAGTCAATATTAATTTTTGTAGTGGTCCAAATTAATAATCAATCGAAGTTATATTAAATTGTGGCTCAATTTAATTAGTAAAAGTCCAATAGGAAGGCTTAGTCCAAATTTCCTTGAATCTCTAGTATTTTATTTTGTTCTTCTTTTCTAGTCCTATAGATTTGATGGCTATTGCCTACACCAATACTCAAACCTAGAATTGAGAATAGTTTAGAAGATCTAGGGTTGATATCAAGATCTACACGTAGAGAAGCGCGATCAATTTTTTGATCATTGGAGATCAAACCTCTGTAAGTATTCGGATCCGCAGTATGTATGTTTAGGATTTAAATTCTAAAACTGCATGCTCTATTTACGTTCTAGATAGCAGACCTGTAAATAAATTTATTTAATTTAATTTTTCTATATTAACCTGGAAAGATTCAGAAAAAAAAGAAATTCTTTCATTGCAATTAAATCCCCATCAATAATCATTCACTTTAAACAACGTTTCCTCATTTTCAACCACCACGTTTTGCGGCAGCGGAGGCTGTTGTGGAATGGAAGGGTACTCCGCCGCCATGTTCATTTCCATCAGTTCTTTGAACTTGGAAGATTCCAATAGAAGGCCTAGGGCAGAGGTGGCCGTTGTTTGGCCGCGGCTGAGATGTGGCAGCCTCCGGAGGTTGATGGAGGGGCAGTAGGGTGGCGGAGTCGTGGATGGAGCATGAGCCGATGTTGGTAACGTTGTTGGGGTTGGTGGAGGTGGAGGTGGAGGTGGAGGCGGCGACGGCAGTGTTAGGTTGTAGCCATTTTATATAGCGGTTGAGATCAAAGTTGGTAACAGCGTCAATTCCACGGTATTCTATGGCCGACATGTCTATGCTATAGCGACCTCTTTTTGTGTAGTTACAAGAACAAGTTGGACATGCAATTTCCAAACGCTCTTCCGATTCGAGTTTCCTATCTTCCATTATGATGATGTCCGAAATTACCACAAACAAAATCTATTAATATATATATATATATATAAAAAAATTAAAGAGACTTTTAAAATTGATTAAGTGCAAATAGATGTTACCTGGCAACTCCTCTATACTTAATTAGAGACTCCCTTAGAAAACCCACCACTTTCCTGTAATTTTAAGAAGTATTTTTTCATTCTTTAATATTAATGTATGAAATATACATGCACCTAGGCTTCTCAAGGACCAATATATTCTTCTCTGGATTGACGCTCCATTTCTATTATCTCCTTCAAAGAAGTCGACACCCATACATTATCATGAAAATACTTTTTTTCAACTATAAAAGAACATGTTTAATTCTTCGTATGTCAAAGAATTAATTAAGATTTTCAAGAGAAATTAATTAACCGGAAAATTGAGAATGACATCTCGACCCCAATACTTAAGTGCAGCCATATCATACCTTCATCATCATAAGCACCTAAGCAATCAACAATAAATCTAAATCAATGCATGCACTTCTCAAACCGAAAATAGAACAAAAAGTTAATCACCAATTAATCTAAAATAATTAACATCATTAACATACCTAAGATAGACTGCAGTTTCCATCAAGGTTCCATCGAAAAACCACCGCACCACAAATAGGCCATCAAGAAATTAGAAACCAAATATTATCACATATTCACATGAAAAAGCTGTTAATAGTGATAATTAATTAGCTTTAATTACTAGAAATTACAAATAATTAGTCTGCGCCTCGTTCCAACAATTTCTTGTCCCACAAATGTGCTTGATATCGACCAGTCCATCCGATGCCTAATATAAGCAACAACAAGACATAATCTTGATCAAACATTAATGTCCAATCAAAACCATGTGCATGGATCTATTATAAGTGAGAGAGGACTCATGTGTCAAACTGTCCAAGTCGAATTGTTGGAGATACTAATATACAAATCCAATACAAATGTGCCATCATATATAAGCTTGGATTTGATACAAGCACCATAGAACTAGCTAGATCTCGACCTTTCAAATAATTTAACACGAGCTTTCTAGATGTTAAAGAACCTCGTT
This sequence comes from Monilaria moniliformis, assembly GCA_034509125.1. Classification (NCBI taxonomy): domain Eukaryota; kingdom Viridiplantae; phylum Streptophyta; class Magnoliopsida; order Caryophyllales; family Aizoaceae; genus Monilaria; species Monilaria moniliformis. The sequence goes on from JAYDZE010535685.1 coordinate 16,937, forward strand.
ACACTTCGATATAGATGGAGCTGCGTTTAGGTGGAGAGTCTCTAGGAATGGTTTTCCTCGTGCGTTTGGGCTTCATTGCGACAGGACTGGCGCCATTCACAACATTTAAACTAGTAGTGTTATTGCTATTGTTGTCAGAATTCTGCTGCAGTGATAATTTCGCCATGAAAAAGAAAATGGTTGTATCAAGAAATGGAGATGGTTAAACTTAATTAACTATGACCAAGTCTTGGAGTGAAGACCCTTTTAAACAAGTGAGGAATTTTGCAGTGGAAATTGGAAGGATTTGGAGAGCTGGCAGTGTAGAGAATTAAGTGCCGGCAGATTATTTGGTTTAAATTGCCGTCTAAAACGGCAAATAAACTACAATTAATATTAATTATAGCTGGATTATCCAGTTAATCAATCTACTAATTAATACATACTTGTACAAAATCCCAAATTTCTTCAGATAACTAACTTGTCAATTAGTAACTGAAACCATGTTGCATTTTAAAGGTGCATACATTTAGTAGTCACTAACAAAATATGAGATGTTGGGAGGCAGCCCCGCCGAGCATTATGAATTGCTTAATCTGGAACGCATGAGGGTTGGGTAGTACCAGTGCGTTCCATCAATTGAGGCGTTTGATCGCCAAAACTACCCCGAGGATAGTCTTCTTAAGTGAGACGAAACTCGCTTTACAAAAATGCAGTTGGTGGAAACATGCTTTGGGCATGAAAGGGATGCTTTGCGTCGACGCCCAGGGGATGAGTGGTGGTTTAATCCTGCTTTGGAGCGACGCAGTGGATGTTGACATAAAATTGTATTCTCAAGGCCACATCGATTGTGTTGTGCAGGGGGGAAAAGAACCTTGGAGATTTACTGGAATCTACGGTAATCCGGAGACTGGACAGAGAAAGTTTTCGTGGGACCTTATGCGTAAACTGGCAGATTTGGATCTTGGGAGCGTTTTACCTTGGCTTGTCGGTGGAGACTTTAATGAAATCCTTTCGGAATCTGAGAAGAGCGGCGGACGCACTAGGAATTTATCTCAAATCAGTAGTTTTCGGGAAGCTATTATGTATTGCCACTTAAACGAACTCCCACAGGCCGATATGGGTTACACTTGGTTCAACAATAGGAAAGCAACCCCAATTTTCGCAAGGTTGGACAGATTTCTTGCGAACGCTGAATGGATGAGGATTCATGCAAGTGCTACAACGGAAGCCTTGGACTTTAATGGGTCGGACCATCGGCCAATCTTATGCGAATTGGCAAAGGCGAGGCGGCTTAACAGAACGACGAGAGCTCGACGGTTTTTCTTTGAAGAAAAGTGGCTGTTGGACGAGAACCTCGTCCCAGATTTTCTCTGTGAATGGGAGTCCCTCGGACAAGAGAACAACTTGGTTTGTAAACTGGGGAAATGCGAGAAGTTCTTAAAGGCTTGGACGAAGGAAAAAAGTGCTAATCAAGAGAGTAATATTGCAGATATGAGACAGCAAAGACAACAGCTTATGAGGAATGCAGACGGCAAAGGCACACCCGCCAAAATATTGGAGCTCACAAGAAATATTGAACGCGCAGTTGACATTGAGGCGATACACTGGAAACAAAGGGCCCGAATTAACTGGATGATCAACGGGGACAGAAATACTAGGGCTTTTCACGTTCAAGCATCCAAGAGGAGACGAAAAAATGCGATCCAAATGCTGGAGGATGAGAACGGTATGATGCATCAAGAGGAACGGGCAAAAGCGGACATTATCGAACGGTTCTTCCAGAATCTCTTTACGTCGAATAACCCCTCAAGTCAAGCTATTAGCGTGGTTACGGAGGAGGTTGACAGTCAAGCCACAGCGGATGATCTTCATGCCCTGGATGATGAATTTTCGGCGGCTGAAGTGAAACAGGCCTTATTCGACATGCATCCGACAAAATCCCCAGGGCCCGATGGCTTCAATGCGAGGTTCTTTCAACACTTTTGGCCAGCCATTGGAGATGACATCACATCAAAAGTCCTCGGAGTTTTAAACCACGGAGAGTCTCTTGCTCAATGGAACGACACTCTGATTTGTCTTATCCCTAAAATTCCAACGCCGATTAAAGTCGCTGATTTCCGTCCCATAAGTCTCTGTAATACCACTTATAAGATTGTAGCGAAGGTAATCTCAAACCGCCTCAAAAATACTTTGGGCAGTGTCATTGACGAAGCGCAAAGTGCTTTCATTCGGGGCCGCTTAATAACTGACAATGTGTTGATCAGTTTTGAATGTCAACATTGGATGCGCCAGAGAAGGAGGGGAAAAGTGGCATATGCGGCAGCAAAGCTCGATATGAGCAAAGCGTATGATCGAGTGGAATGGGATTTTCTGGAAGCTATGCTTCATAGATTGAGATTTCCGCCAAAAATCACTAATCTTATCATGTGCTGTGTTCGTTCAGTTCGCTTCTCTTTCCTGCTGAATGGAGTTTCCTATGGCGATATCCAGCCAACTAGAGGAATCCGACAGGGTGACCCTTTATCTCCCTTTCTTTTTGTTATTTGTGCACATGGATTCTCCTCACTGATTCATGCAGCGGAAAAGACCAAGATCATCCGAGGGATTCCGTTAGTTCCGAAGTTTGTTAATATCACGCATCTCTTCTTCGCTGATGATAGCATTATTTTCTTTGAAGCTGACGAGAAAGGGGCTAGGGGTTTGATGGAGATTCTGCGAAAGTACGAAGCAGCTTCAGGGCAAGAGATCAATGCAAGGAAATCCACCTTAGTTTTCAGCTCCAATATGAATCGGAATGTGGAAGCTCATATTCGGCAGATTACCGGAATAGCTGCAGCTTACGAGAACCAGCGCTACCTCGGACTTCCTTCCTTCATGGGAAGGAATAAACGAGTGCAGTTTGGTTACATTAAAGAAAAAGTGCAGAAGAAGATTTTGGAGTGGAACCAGCGTGACTTCTCCGCGGGGGGCAAAGAGGTGTTAATGAAAGCAGTCCTCCAAGCGATTCCGACCTATGCCATGCAGTGTCTTAAGCTCCCCGACAGCCTTTGTGACGATATCCAGAGATTATGTGCCGATTTCTGGTGGGGAGACAAAGCGGACAAAAAGCGATTACACTGGTCGCGATGGCGAACTTTGTGTCGTCCAAAAGAGCAAGGCGGGGTCGGCTTTAGAGATCTCAAAGCCTTCAACCAAGCTCTTCTATCCAAGCAATTATGGCGAATCCTTAAACATCCACAGTCACTGGTTGCGAGGGTTTTTCAAGGGCGGTACGTCAAGGGTGCTGACATTCTTTCCTTGAAGGCTCAGCCCCAATGCTCCTTTACGTGGCGGTCGATCATTGGAAGTAACATTCTTTTAGACAAAGGAATTCGATGGAAGATTGGCGATGGAAGTAAAGTAAGGGTGTTCGCTCACCGCTGGGTTACGGGACTTCGGGAAGGAAGAATAAAAGGTATAGCAACCCATCACCGCCCGGAAACAAAGGTGAAGGAACTCATCACAGAAGACGGCGAATGGGACGAAGCGAAGCTCCAATCTATTATGTTGCCGTACGAAGTACAAGCGGTGGTAAATACCCCGATCGCTGAGAGATCAGGTGAAGATGAACAATGGTGGTGTCTTGAAGATACAGGTATTTTTACGGTGAAAACGGCATATAAACTTCAGATGGGTTTTTACGAGCAACATGAGCATACAAGTCGAGACAAGGCCGATTGGTGGGGAACATATGTCTGGAAGGTCTCTTTATTTCCGAAGACCAAAATCTTTATGTGGCGGCTGTTCATGAATATCATTCCAACAGAGGAGAACCTGCACAACCACCATGTCCCAACGGATGGTATTTGCCGCTTTTGTAGGAGCAATTGGGATTCCACATCTCACGCTCTTTTCTTCTGTCCGAGAATAAGGAGTGTTTGGAAGGGAAGCCGTTTCTGGGTTACTCTTCAAAGAGGACTCGGGGCGAGACCGAACGCGAAGGAGGTGGCGGAAGCGATTCGAGAGAAATGGGGAGGTGAGGAATATGGGGTTTGGTGCTTATTAACTTGGCTAATTTGGCGTTACGTTTGTAGACTCAAACATAATGAGGACCAACACACCCACCCACCGACGGAAGATGAAAGCCGTGTGTTGCTTGCAAGGATTCACAATGCTAAAAGAATAAACTGTGCTAACACCGGGCTAGGCGTGAAGTGCGGTGGAAAGAGCTGGAGGCCACCAGAGGCAGGGAGATATAGGGTGGATGTCGACGTCCTCTTTAAACCAACTTCAAATATGTATGGAGTCGGAGTGATCATCAGAGACTGTGTCGGCCAGTTCGTATGCGCTATGTCCCGTAGGACGACTCCGAAATCAAATGTGATGATTGCAGAAGTTATGGCAATCGTTGACGGGATTATCTTTGCTCGAGCTGAAGAAATCATGCCAATTGAAGTCTACTCTGATTCTCTATTGGCAGCCCGGATTATGGATAATGATGCGGAGGGGAAGGATTGGCTTCCGCAGGACATTGAGGAGATCATGAAACTCGCGAGAGAAAGCATTCTTCTTGGTGTCTTTCATAATTATCGCAGTGCTAATCAAGCCGCCCATTGTTTGGCGCATTACGCTAGTCACATAGATGATAAGATGATATGGAGAGGAGTATGCCCGGATTGGCTGAAAGCTGTTGTATCTTCGGATAATTCGGAATAAGATCTCGTTTCCTTTTCAAAAAAAAAACAAAAACAAAATATGAGATGAAATAACAAGTATTCAAACTATGAATTTACTTACAATTAATTATAAGTTGGATATTTGGAATACATCATGGAGAGTAATATATATTTCCGTGATTACGTATCTTAGAGCAGTCGCAGCGGTGCCCTCCGTGCCTGTCTCGGAGGGCATGCCGATCAGGCACGGACCGCTACAGACGTCCAAGCCGCCAGACCCCGCCGCACCAATGGGCAGATCGCCCTCCTTCGCCGCCAGGCGCCCGCAAGCGTCACGTGGCCCTCGCGGCCAATGGTGTGCACGCGCAGGCGCCAAGAGTGGGCTTCGATTCACAACTGTTTTTGAATTTTTATTTATTTTTTAAATTGAATTTTGCTGGCAAATCTTTAGGTTTATTTTTGTATAAGCCGTTGGCAACTCCCTTCTACCTCAAACGACCATTTTTTCTCTCTCTATTAGTTACTCCCTTCCCCTCCATTCACCACTACAAATCTCATTTCTCATCTCATTTACAAATTCGTCATCTCTTCTTATTTTTCTTAATTTCTTCAAATATGTCTTTTCCACCTCCTAATATGTCACAACAAGAATATCTTCAATATTGCATAGGTGAAGGAATCAATCCAAATAATTTTGTATTCAATCCAAACAACATGCCGGGTTTTAGAGTTGGTTCTCAACCGGCATTTTCCTCGCCTTGCCTCAGCTCGTCGTCTCCCCAAGGTATCGTCGTCATCCAACTCTCCTATGAAGTGGATGTTCCGCCCTCCCGCAATGTACGAGTTTCGTATACCGCAGACGAAACCACGAAGATCTTCGAAGTTTGGGTCGATGTAAGCGAAGATCCAATCATCTCCAACCAACAAAGCTGAAACCTTTTGGGATAGAGTTGCAGATAGGTACAATTCGGTCCGACCTCGAGGCGCCCCTTCCCGCACACTTTGTATTATTCAGGGCCATTTTGATCGTGTCAACCCCGAACTGCAAAAGATTTGCACGTTCTACAACAACATGGAGTCGCAAATTAGGAGTGGGTCAAGTAAGGCTGATATTTTTGAAAGAGGGGACGACCACCTATGAAGACGAAAATAAGAAGGCCTTCAAGTACGTTAAGACTTGGATGAGGATTTGCAAATGCGAAAAGCCAGACCGAAGAGAACCAAGCACACCTCAGACGACCACTTCACCACAAGTGGCAAGGGCGACACCGTTCGGAGCGGCGACACGGACGAGAGCATCAGGGTGGAGTCGAGGAGCAGTCCGATTGGAGTAAAGGCGGCCAATCGCGAGGCGAAGGGGAATGCGCCGACCACAAACAATGCCACTTCAGAGGATGTAAATAAATTCACAGTGGCACTTGAAAAAACAAATGAGGCGTCGTTATGGAATTTGTATTTCAAAGCGAATTGGACTAACACGTCTGGAATGTACAGGGAACAATTGGAGAATCACCGCACGATGGTTTGATGCATCAAGCAGAAGTTGGGAATGTCTTAATTTTTCAATTATGTAAATTTTCTAATTCTAGTTTCTTTAATTAAGTAATTTTAGGATTTTAATTATGTAATTTTTTCTTTTGACTATGTAATTTTAGGATTTCAATTATATAATTTTAATGAAATTTCGCATTTTAAGATTATTCTCAAATTAATATTTAATTAGGATTTATAAATAAATATTCACAATTGCAAATTATAAAAAACAATTAAATATGAGACTTATGAATAGTGATAAGGGAATGAAAATTAAAGGTATATGCTGTTGTAGGTGTTAAAAATTGAAGGAAAAAATAAGTGTGAGGTCCATAAATAATGTAAGAAAATAGAAAATAAAGACATGATGTTGTGAATGCCCTTATTACATGTCATACAAATGTATTAAATGTCTGCATATTTTCAGTTAATAATTTTTTTTAACATGACCTTCAAATCTATTTATCTTTAATCAATTCCTATAATACATCATATACGACAGAAATTTGGGAGGTAAATGGAGGTTAAGTGTGATTTTGTTCAAGGATTAAGTGAGAGACAGAAACGGATGCTAACAAAATATTGAATAATATATAGTTACTGGGGGTTGTTGGTTTTGAAATTTTAGTTTGGACAACCCTTAAAATCGATATTCCTAGCTGCCTTTTGCACTCACCATCCTTGGCTTGGAATTCCAAGTCTACACTTAAGTCCCTGATTCAGAAACTCTTTTATTACATTCACCCCTATAAGTATAAATTATAAGTCTTATAATAACTTTATTCGTTTATATTTTGTTATTATAAAATGACGTACTTGTATTTATTTCATAACTGCATCCGGAAATTAAGTGTTGTCATATGCAAGGAAGGCGAAATGAGCTTTCTGAAAAATAATTAATAGTAATTTAAAAGTATGTTTGATATGAAATATTTTTAAAGAAAATGTACTTAGATATTCAAGGAGTAGTATCAACATTCCAACGCACACTTTGTAACAACCACAATCTCCTACAACTATATGAGATACTGTTTGTTTAGTGTATGTATCTTTTTGATGTTTTGCTAAACTTATCTCACACTTACTGGTGATTAAAGATTAAATCAACTGCTGACCAATCAAAACTACTCATTTGGTGCTGGCATAGCTGTAAGACAATAAGAAGTGGGCTCAGTTTTGGGCCAGGCTGGCCTCCTCTTTTAGGCCCGATAAAATATCGAGTCGGGTCAAGTTCCCATGGATTGTGATTGTCAAAACCAATTTGCTTACAGGTAATTCCATTACTAGCCTCGCATTTTATTTAGTATAGCCTTCTATTTAAAAATTTGTATAAAATAAATAATTACGAAGTTACTAACTTACCCTATAACCCATAGCCCCTAATTGTATACTCCAATCTTTGACTCTCTTCTCGTTCGTCCCTAATTCAAGAACACAACATTAGTGCATCAGAGTCAGTCACACAATATTGATAACCATAATCAACTAATTGACCACAAAAAATCACATGCGCAAAATTTTCTTTAACAATTAAAAGCTCTAAAACAACAATTCTTTTCTTGAAAAAGAAAATATATATGTAGTAATCTTACTGTACTCTGTAGAGGATAACCTGATCACAAGTGAGTTTCGGCGAAGAAAACAGTGGCTCGGGCTGATGCTGCAAGAAATGAATCCACAAGCGATTATCCGACACAAAAATTTCCACGAATTGCAGACCGCTCTCAGCCGTGCCGACTCTCTCAAGCCAAGAATTTTGAGAATTTGCATGAAGATGTCGACCAGAATCCGATCATAGTCGCTGGTGGACAACGCCTGCATATACATAATTTGGAGGAAGTCGTCGTACTCCAAAAGTTGGGTTGGGGTTGGATTTGTAGCTGGAGTCCGAAGAGGAGCCCGATCGGTGGGCGACGGATTCCCAACGTTTGCAAATAAGAGCGCTCGTGGCTGCGACATATCGCAACTGGATTAAGCATGAACTAATTGAATTTTATTATCGATTAGGAATTGGCAATCACATATAATTTATTATATGCGATTTGCAACTATTGAAATTTAATTTAGGGGCTATGGGCTATAAAGTAAATTTATAAATTCGTAATTCTTATTTATGTATTTTTCAAAATAATAGAAATACCTTTGGTTTGAGGTTGGGTTCCAAGCATGCTTTTCTAGGCCCAATTGATTCCAGAATTGGGTCTGTCACCATTTTTAGGTCAGATAATGCTTCTTTTTTTTTTTTTTTCTTCTTTTTCTTCTTCTTCTTCTTTTTTAAAAAAAAAAAAAAAAAACCTTTAGCCAACGAGCTGTCCCAACCATTGTTTTTCAAACTCAGTTGAGATGTAGCTGATCGCAATCCGATTTGAAAGAATGACGGCTCTAACTTTCGAAGCTTAAGGATCCTTTTGGTAAGCCATATAGAATATTCAAGTTATGTTACGAGATTGTTTTTTTGAATAAGGTAAAATGCTCGGAGCCAAGGAAAATGGTGAGCATGTAAGTTTAAAAACAGGGTTTCTTCCTTTGGTAGGCCGTTTGGTTGCACAGACAAAAAAATGTTATCTTCGGTGGTCTGTTTTGTTGGAATTTCTTTCCTTGCATCAAGTTTCTAATCACCAGCTATGCCTAACTTTACCTTTCCACAATCTACATTTTTTAATTTTAAACACAAATTCGTAGGCGTTTTCATGAACACAGTAATTATACCCCAAACAAAGACACATATTTTCTGAACACAACATATCGTTGGATGAAGCAAAAAATCTGGTTCTTCCCATTATACAATTTACCCAGCTACCACGATCTCCACCCATCGATGGAGGCAAGTTGGATGTAGAACGAAGGAGGTCGCATGACAAAAGGGTTTTGTATGTGTTACAAAAATCCTATCTGGAAGTGTTGACGACTAGTTGGGGGGAAAGAGCAAAGAGCAATCGAGAGAAAAAAAAGGCACTATCTGGATACAAATCCCAATGCAGTTAGTCTATCCCACCCTCACGGTGGGTTACGTATTCTAGCCTAAACCCGTCCATAACACCGGGCTTTGTCGGGCTTAAGGGATTAAGTAATTAGCGTATCCAACACATAGTAGAAACCACATAAATGAGCTTATCCTCCCTATTCCGGCCTACCAAAAGGGCCATAAATGTGAAAGCTAAGAAATGTTTGGCTTGAATTCTTCGATGGTAAGGCGACTAGCATTGTTGAAAATTTAGTGAAGGAATTAGGTTTTTAGAAGAAGAAATCACATTTAAACTTTAAAATTGTGGTATAATTAAGTTTATGAATATGCACAGGGGAAAAACTCGTATACATGTTAAGTTTATGAATATGCATAGCTAGAATTACCTTATATTAAAGTATGTTTAGCCCTATGCCCCAATTACAGGTACATGACATATACCAAATTTTTAATACTCTTTCTATCCATTAAAAATATTCAAACTTTTTAATAAAGAAGTAGTGCAATTTTTTTTACTAAAAAATTAAAGCTGCACAATTTTGATGGACACCTTTTACAATAATTATTCCACATTATTAATGAATGAAAATAGTATTATATTGGGAAAAAAACATAAAAAGAAGAAGTAACATGTAGAGGTACGTGATTTGTAACTAGTTTGGTCAGCTACATCGGACCTAATTGTCAGTACTAAAAATTTGGTCTAAAAGACATATATAATTTACTTGGCTGAACTTTTTGGTTTTTGGGGCGTTAGGTGGCCATACAAAGAAACATATTAGTCTATAGATGGTACCGACGTATGGATTCAAACAACAATACATTAATAGAATTATAAATAAATTAACTATACTAACATGTAAAAATTTAGGTTCGGATATATAGATAACATCGATGGATCTTGACATATTAAAAAAACGTGACATAAATTTGTTTATTAGTCCTACGAGTGATTAAATTTAAGTCTCAATTATTCCCACTAGCATTTTTTTTTAAATCTTCGTGTTGTTTGCCTTTCTTGTGAAATTTACGAGTTATTGCATAATTAATAATGAAATTTACTCATAATATATACACTCATGCATAACAGCCGCAAGTTTCACTTCATCAAAGAAAAGTGGACATAGTAGTTGAGAAATTTAACGTGGGAATTACATAAAACAATGATTTTTCTAAAATAATTTGGCCAACATATAAGATCTAGCTCCAATGAATTGGGGAAAAGAATTGTGAAGTGTGTATAATAAAAAGTTGTAAGTGGTCAAATAATTTTCTAAAAATCTTGAAGGCTATTAGGTCAATTATATATTGAGAGGTGTGACAATCTTCATGCCCACATTTTAGCGCGAGTTTGGCCAAGGCCAAGTACACATACTTAACAAGAAAAAGTATACTTTGGTTGCATGTGAGCACATGGCAATTTGAAGTTGGTAATACAATCATAACTTTTCCAATTCATTTTTATTTATTTTTCTATTTCATGTAACTTTTATATTTTTCTCCCTTTATTCAATCATCTCAACTAAATTTTCTCTTTCCAAATTACATTTTACACATCTTTAGCTATCTAATAGTTGTATATAGTAATTATATTGTGTATCATGTGTACGGTGTGCACTTAGCTCTTCAAATTAACAAGACACGAAACACTAGCATAAATAAAATATGCATGAACAGAAAAGGCTTAGTGTGAACTTTCAAACGCTTTTTTAGTTCTAATTATAATTATTAACCTTTGAGTCAAATTGTAAAAATGATCTGGCTTTAAAAAAATTACAAAGATAGTCTGACATTTGGGATCAAGTTGCAAATATGGCTTAAGCCTATATTTTTATACTGAAATTTGTGATGTGGAAGGACCCAAACGTGATGTGAATATTCTAATTTATTTGTAAATTATGTAGAAATATTTTATTTACTTGATCATCAAAACATTATTGTTTGATATTCGAAAATATACTTTTCACTTAATCATCATAACAACGTATTTTCTGGCGTCTAAAACATCGTCATTTTGAAGCATAAATGAAAAATATTTTCCATCTAAATCATAAAATAAATAAGAATATCCATACCTTTCTACGTCATAATCAAACCCAACATTTACATTTACAATTTACAACCAAATGTCAGACTAGTTTTGTAATATTTGTAAATTCCAACTATTTTTACAACTCTGATGTCTCTATCGGTCGAAAGACTGTGCCATACACTATGATGAACTTTCTTTATTATATTGTAAGAATGTCACTTTTCGAGTTTTCAGTGGAAAATATTTAAATGAAAAAGTAGACCTATATAGTTGAGGTGATTGAATGAAAAAAGAGTGTGATTGGCAGGTAGGAAATACAATATTTTGGGTTGTTACAGTTACAAATTTGAAAAGTCTGATTAATTAATTATTCCACGATTCTCTCTCTGTTTTTTATTTTATTTTATTTATTTATTTATTTTATTTTTTGATACTGTACTTCAAACTAACTTTGAATTTGTCACTATACTCCCCACAACATTTACTAGCCTTAAGTTAAAGATTTTTTTTCTCCTCAAAAAAATTTAAGAGGTTTTTAGACGCTTATCTTAGTTGATTAGATAAATAGAAAAGAATAATGTATATTGTAAAATAAATAAAAAGAATAATATAGAAATTCAAAGCAAATGTAGCAAGAGAAATATAGAAAAGCAATATGTATAAATATATATATATATATATACATATGATATGTTTTTTTTAATAATTGGTAATTATTTATTTAACTTAAAAATTACACTTGACTTTACAACGAACACCACTTGATGTGCTGATTTGATCATATACCCCACATTATCTTTCCATCATTTTCTGTCAATTTATGAAACTTTGCCCCTATCAATCACATATTTGAAATGATTTAACAATTTTAAACATTCATTTAACTTTAATTTTCAAATCCAAACTGGCTATGCAAATATGATCTACCTCATTAATTTTGTCTAAAAAAAAAAATCCTCATTAGTAAGAATTCACTAATTTTATATATAATTCATATTTTTAGCAAAATAAAGAAACAAAATCAACTTTAGATAATTAATCTTATTTACACTTCTCTAGCTCGATCGAATGCATTCTCAACAGAAAAAGTAAAGAAAATATTTATATTTTGAAGCTTTTTTTAGTCGAACGGTGAATGATTGAGATTCATATTCTATTAATAATTTACTCTCATATATCGGAAAAATACTTATTAAACTACAATGTCCTCGTATATTTAAGACATTTTAAGTACAAAAGGAGGTAACATCTTTTCCACATATCTCAACCATCAAAATTAGTCATAGAAAATGTGATTGGGATAAAATTTATTTGTTCCCATTCTAGAATGGAATTTCCTTTATTCTATATATATTGAAAATTTGAAAATCTTCCACCAAAGTTGAATTTCCGCACCTGAGTCACCAACCATACGGTCCCTATCAAGCCTGGACACGCAAAAAGTTCACCTACATGCCAACCATCACCCCACCGACACGTGTCCCATTCTTATTGCTTTTCTCAGCCTTGTGTACATTGACTTTTTCTACATTAAATTAGGTCAGCGCTCATTGACTCATCCAATCACGCCCCCCTTCCCACTTAATATGCTCCCCCCCGCATGTGATCCCTACCCCAGCACTAGAATACCCAACAATTTTTCATCTCCCAAATTTAAAATTTAAAGGAAAAATAAATCTGGACACTTTATTTGCTGGTGTTATATATAATCTCTTAGCCCATCATCATATGCTCCATTCTTCGCAAAACATTTAACGCACACACCCAAACACATACACAGATTCACACAAACACATATATTATAGCTGTACGTATAGGCGGCCGCCGGAGGGGAGCGGAGGGAGCTATTATTTAGGCGAGGTTTTAGGTTTTGGATCCAAAAAAGAGGTTCCTTTTGTTCGCCAGCTACGTAGTTGAGAAGTGAGTTAGAATGAGGAGAAGAGCGGTGAAGAGCGCCGAGAAGACGGCGGATGGCGAGAGGAAGAAGGCGGTGAAATTGGAGAGGAGGCTGCTGAAGTACGAGGAGCTGCCGGAGTATTTAAAGGATAACGAATTTATAACGGATCATTACAGATGCGAGTGGCCTTTGAAAGATGTTATTCGTAGCGTCTTCACCTTACATAACGAGACGCTCAATATTTGGACGTGAGTCGATTTCAATTTAATCCTTTATATTCTGATTCAATTTAGTCTGTATCGTGTCTCCGGTTTGGATTTTGAAATCAAACTGTAGAGATGCTGATTTTGGCTCGATTTTCATCAGGCATTTGATCGGATTCGTGATATTTTTGGGATTGACCGTTATCAGCTTGACGGACAAGACGACGTTCGAAAACGCGTTGGCCGCTTTTTTCGGGTAATTTTGTTCTCTTTTTTTAGTTCACGCAATTTCAGTTGATTGTTTGATGATATTTTGGGCTTTTCATCTACTTCACACATTTCACACTATTTTCTTATCGTTTTGATTATTGACCAATAATTGAATCTGCAGAGAGGGAAGCGACGGATGGCTTTTGAAGTCGACGATGATGATGAACCAATCCAACGGCTCTAACGCTTTCTTTTCGGTTAGTGTCCTTTCCTCTCTTTATTCTGAAACTTTGGAGACAAAATAAAATGATGAAAAAATAAATAAAGCTCGCCATTTTGGACAATAGTAGTCACGGGCTGGTGGGCCTCACACAATGCTGTTTTTAATTTAGGGCAGAAACTTGCCACTATTTACTTTCACATTATCACATGCATAAAGAGTGTATAAAAATCTAAATATCAAATCAAACGTGTACTATATAAATTTTCCCTATATTCAAGGAGATATGACTTGTGAGATTCAATAAAGTGGCTGGCATGATGATGTATGAATGTGTTCATTTTCAAATGGAATGCATCTGTCTCAAGCTGGCAATTCATTATGTGATCATCACCCTATGAAACAAATAGAATGGGTGTCATTTGTGATTACGCTAAACCCAGAAACTAATTGAGTTATATACCGGATTTAGTAATCATTTAACTATTTAAGGAATAAAGAAAATACGAGGATTATTTTAAAATCCGGTCGAGCTAGCTAGTCTTGTATAGAGAGAAAGTAGGAGATTCAATTATTTCGAATGTTACTAGCTTAATCAAATTTTCAAAATGACTTAATGTTGACAACATTAGCTTTAATCGAAAAAGTTAATTCAGTCTTTCAAAGGTTCCATTTCTTTATTGTCTACCTAATTGGTCGGTCAGAATTATGCTGCCATATTAGTGTCTTATACGGTCGATTCTTTTTAATTAAAGATAATCTTTTTTATGATTGCGAATGACAATACTGCCATTTATGATTGTAAGATGAGTTTAATAATCTCTGCGAAGTTTAGAAGACTTATCTTAGTTAAAAGATTTTTTGAATACAGAATTTTTTGTATGTTTTTGTGAGAATCTTATTCTTTAGAATCCGGCACGTGGGGGAGCCGCCCAATACAGTGCTATACAAGTTAATTATGTGAACATGGGAACAAAGTTCCAAGGAGTATTTCTTGGAAACAATTATCATTGATTGAATTTAATGCCAGCACGACTGAACAAATGGACTATTGTATACGTTATTCTATAAATTATTTGAAAGTGAACATGGTATACCAAAACCATACATTACCCATCATCTACATGATAATTTTTTCAAGGGAGTTGCAACTCGCATTGACTATTTATTTGCCACTAAACATTTAATTTGAAGAATTAAATGGCATAAGATTGTTGTACATTTTGGGTGGTGTAAACAAAGCTATGTGTATTACACAAACAGACTTACATGAAGAAAACTCTTTACCAAATGCAGTAAAATGATGGAAGTAATTTGGACTCCTATACACATATAAAGAATTAATAAGCCATATCGGTGAATTCTAAAACTATTATGTCCCTTTTCTTGTAGGATTCATATCTGAGACACATTGCAGAATCACCGATCTTGGTCATGAACAGATACTCAAACTCAGTCCCAGTATGGCCTTGGTTGGTATTCTTGGGCGGAGCAATGACCTGCTTGATCTTCAGCACCGTGTCCCACCTCTTCGCTTGCCACTCGCGGCGGTTCTACTACTTCTTCTGGCGGCTGGACTACGTGGGCATCTCCCTGATGATTGTCTGCTCCTTCTTCGCTCCCATATACTACGCCTTCTCTGACCAACCTCACTGGCGCTTCCTGTACCTCTCGTCCATCACATTAGTCGGCATCCTCGTCGTGGTCACTCTGCTGGCCCCTTCTCTCTCTAGCGGCCGTTTTAGGTGCTTCAGGGCTTGTCTGTTCCTATGCATGGGATTCTCAGGTGTGATTCCGGCCACCCACGCCGTCGTCCTCCACTACGACCAACCCTTGATACTGGGATCCCTTTGCTACGAGATTGTGATGGGGCTTTTATACGGTGTTGGGGCGGTGTTTTATGTGACTAGGATCCCTGAGAGATGGAGGCCTGGTGCATTTGACATTGTGGGTCATAGCCATCAGATTTTCCACGTGCTCGTCGTCGCGGCCGCCTTGGCTCACAGCGCTGCCACGCTCATTATCATGGAATGGAGACGAGGTTTGACTGCCACGAGTTAATAGGTTATGATGATTTTATGTGGTTTGTGATAATTGATTATTTATTCGCATGAGTTCCTCTAGTTTTATTTCTGCTTCTGCCGGTGATGATGATGATGATGATGATATATATATATAGGTATTTGTATCTGCTTGTAATTCTTGAACTTGAAGAGAATGAAGCTCACATATATTAAGGAAACTGAAATCTCATAAAAAATTATTTTCCTGATCAATCAGTCGTTTCTGTTGGCTGTTGCTTTGTTTTGCTTGGTGAATGGTGATACACTTCTCTGCCTCTCATATTTAGCGCCCTCTCACCCCTCCTACAAGTAATATTTTTAGTGTGTTTGATGCCGTTAGATTCAAGAGGCACAATTTGGCGTATCTATCTGAATCTCAATGAAACTTTAATTAAAATTAATAAATTTTAATTAAAAATTAGTGAACTCTAATTGAATTAGGGTGGATTCTATGTGCACAAATTTTTGCTCAAATTCAATTCCATCATGAAGTCGGTATATATTTGTGAGTTCTGACTTTAATAAAACCGTGTCACGAATTCAAATTGATAATATTTGTAATATTTCTCATTATGTAATAATTTGGAAGTAAGAGACCTTGATTTCAAATAATACCATTAATTATTCTTGTGGCCTTAATTCAAAACTGTTTGCATGAGTATCGAATTTAGTTTTTAATTAAGAGTCATTTTAATATATATATATATATATATATATATATATATATATAGGTTAGACTAAAAACAATCCTATGTGGTTGAACTAAAACCAAATCTAGACCATTGGATTACACCAATGGATGGTCCAGATTTTATTATACGTCACAGCATTATACAGAAGCGAGTACAGCATTACAGGGGCACTTTCGTCTGCGAGAGAAATTAGGGCAGTAGTTAATGA
>JAYDZE010535686.1:0-15196 GCA_034509125.1 Monilaria moniliformis
CAAAAAATAAAATATAATTATGAAAAATAAAAATAAGGATATTATGGTATAGAGACATTATGTCAAAAAATCATTTCCCTAAATTGAAATTGAAGAGATGGGAAAAAACGGTTAATCATAGGGATTTTGTCTATTTTGGTGCCCTTTCTTTATTTATTTTTGTGGTCATTATTTAACAATGGGTTGACCATTGACTCGTTGAGAATAATTTTTTTGGAGTTTTACCTTTTTTATATATCTGTGACTGTGAGTCCAGAAATTTTTTACCAATTTAAGACTCAAATAATTAGATAATTTTAGTTATATTTTCAATTTGTCAACATAGATCACTCACGTGTATATTATAATATTATTTAGCCAAGTTCTCTCTCTCTCTCTCAGTGCGACATATGTAGTTGAAGAGGTACAAAATATTATCCTTTGCAACTGTCAAATTCGACGAACAGTTTGGATATATGCATGTGTATATAAGTAATCCTCTTTGGTATTTATCCTTTTTCCTTCAAACATCATGTGAGCTATATGGCTTTAAGCATTTGGGAATGGCGAGCAATAATTGTGACTCTCTCCTTTTTCCTTCAATTTTGAGTGATAAAGAATTTAACTATTATTTCGTCGTTACAAGAAATCACATTATCATAGCATCAATAATGAAAAAATAATAATAATAATAATAATAATAATAATAATGGCTCATTGTGATTTTGATTCTGGTATTGTGGGGCGTTAATGAATAACAGAGTGTTCTAGAACTAGTGAAGCTCTCCCCTGCCAAGAAGAGAAAGATTCAGATACTTAAAGATGTCACTGGAATTATCAGACCATCCAGGTTTCTAATCCAATCTTCCCCCTCAATTAATATTACTTTCCACTTTTATTTTTCTTACTTATATTATTTGGAATTTATATGCTTATGTATATATATTTGGAATGTAAAGATTTGTAAAGTTGTTTCAACTAGTTAGTTTTGTTTCCAGAATTACTCTGCTTTTGGGCCCTCCAGGTGCAGGGAAAACAACTTTCTTGCTTTCACTTGGTGGAAAGCTTGATCACAATTTAAGGGTATGATTCCTCTATTGATGTATTGTATCATACATTCCAAAATTGTGATAGTTGATAAGAAATTGGGGGGGTGCAGCAAACAGGGAAGATCACGTATTGTGGGCATGAATTCAGTGAGTTTGTTCCTCAGAAGACTTGTGCCTATATTAGCCAACACGATCTTCATCATGGGGAGATGACAGTGAGGGAGACTCTTGATTTCTCGGCTCGTTGTTTGGGCGTTGGCCCGAGATATGAGACGTTGGCAGAGCTCACAAGGCGCGAGAAAGAGGCCGGGATCCATCCCCATCCTGAGGTTGATGCATTCATGAAAGGCATATCAGTCTCTGGTCAGAAGACCAGCCTCTTCACAGATTATATTCTTAAGGTTTTTCATCTTTGCTATTTATGCTGTTTTTAGTGAGCTTCTTCTTCAAGTATGTGAAATTTGACAGGAAACTGACTTAGTGTTGTTATCTTGGTTGATAGATACTTGGTTTAGATATATGCTCAGATATTATGGTTGGTGATGATATGAGAAGGGGCATTTCAGGAGGGCAAAAGAAACGTGTCACTACTGGTATGTTTCCAACAGAGGATGTTGAAATATTTGATCTAATTCTTGATAGCTGGTGTGTTTCTGCATTAGTTAGAGTGATCTCATGATACTTTTGTTGGACTCATTTGGGATTTTGAATAGTGATAGTGAACTTCACTAGATTTTACTTTCAATGCAAGAGACAATACATGCACATAGAGGGGTGAGGGTAATTCTTCATCTGCTTCTGTTGCTAAGACCAGCTATGTGTTCTGCATTTCCTTGTATTGAACTATTGCTGTTGATACTTCAGGGGAAATGTTGGTTGGACCAGCCAAAGTTCTTTTCATGGATGAAATATCGACTGGATTAGACAGCTCTAC
Source organism: Monilaria moniliformis (assembly GCA_034509125.1). Classification (NCBI taxonomy): domain Eukaryota; kingdom Viridiplantae; phylum Streptophyta; class Magnoliopsida; order Caryophyllales; family Aizoaceae; genus Monilaria; species Monilaria moniliformis. Next base: position 1,963 of record JAYDZE010535686.1, read on the forward strand.
CACCTTTCAGATTGTCAATCACATGAGCCAAATTGCTCACATAATTGGTTTAACCATGGTTATTTCTCTCTTGCAACCAGCCCCAGAGACCTATAATCTCTTTGATGATGTTATCTTGTTATCAGAAGGTTTCATTGTCTATCAAGGTCCACGAGAAAGTGTTACCGAGTTCTTTGAGTACATGGGATTCAAATGCCCTGCACGAAAAGGAGTAGCTGATTTTCTTCAAGAAGTGACGTCAAAGAAAGACCAAGAACAATACTGGTGCAAGAAAGACCAGCCCTATAAATATATCCCAGCTTCAGAATTTGCGCAAGCCTTCAACTCCTTCGAAATAGGGCAAAAGCTAGCTGAAGACCTCCGTGTTCCATACGATAAATCTGAAGCCCGCGGTTTGGTTAAAGAAAAGTATGGTATATCCGATTGGCAACTGTTTCGTGCGTGCTTCTCTAAGGAATGGTTGCTGATGAAGCGTAACTCTTTTGTTTACATATTCAAGACTATACAGCTAACAATAATGGGTTTTATAGCCTTCACGCTGTTTCTGAGAACAACAATGCCGTATGGAAGATTAACAGACGGAGGAAAATATTTCGGAGCACTTTTCTTTAGTCTCATGACCATGATGTTCAATGGGATGGCGGAACTTTCAATGACAGTCTCGAGGCTGCCAGTCTTCTTCAAACAAAGAGATCTTTTATTCTATCCAGCCTGGGCTTTCTGCTTACCTATTTGGATATTAAGAATCCCATTATCTATTGTGGAAACGTGCATATGGATGATTCTCACATACTACACAATCGGGTTTGCTCCTTCTCCTGGAAGGTAAAATCTTGGTTCAATCAATTAACTGGATGCTTGACCTGACAACTAATCCAAAAATGTGCTGAACTGAGTTTTTTTTTTTTTTTTTTTTCCCCTTATCTGCGTGCTCTAGATTCTTCCGGCAATTTTTGACATTCTTCAGCATAAAGCAGATGGCCCTTGGTCTGTTCCGGTTCATTGCTGCAGTAGGAAGAACCCAGGTTGTTGCAAACACATTGGGGACCTTCTCTTTGCTCGTGATCTTTGTCCTCGGGGGTTTTATAGTTGCCAAAAGTAAGTCGTGCATGTCTCTAATACACGAACTGTAATATGAAATGTAATGGTAATATATGTCTAGTGTTTTAGACATACAAAATGCACTCTCTGATGTCATGTATATATTCATATCCTTTCTTGACGGCAGATGATCTGGAGCCATGGTTGAAATGGGCCTATTATATTTCTCCCATGAGTTATGGACAGAATGCTGTAGCCATAAATGAGTTTCTTGCCACAAGATGGAGCAGTGTAAGTTGATCATTACCAATGATACTGGCTAGCACCTCGTGTTCGATTCTTCTTTGATTCTTGATTTTATCTTTGTATCCATTTCTTTCTTGCTGCAGCCTAATACAGATCCCCAATACACTCAACCTACTGTTGGAAAAGTCCTCCTTCAGTCGAGGGGTTTCTACACTGAAGATTATTGGTTTTGGATTTGTGTATTTGCACTCTTGGGATTTTCGGTTATCTACAACCTTTTCTTTATTGCTGCACTGACCTTCTTACGTCGTAAGTCATATTCCATCAGTTCCACTTTCTTTAAATTGGAAATAGAGGTTGATTATCTGGCTGACCAAATTTTTAGCTTCGGGCGATTCAAAGAATTTGACATTGGATGACGATGATGACAGCAAAAAGGATACATCTAAAGGTACTAGCCCTTCCTTTAACTTATTATTTTAGTTCTTTTTGGTCATTTCAGTATACCAGGAAATGGAGCATAGTTTCATCATCCAGTAGGTAGCCAGGATTTAGAAATTAACAAAAATTTCATCCAACTTTTTTGTCTTAATGGAGGATTTTTTTTGGAAACAGAAGCTTTCCAAAAGCTGCCATTATATTGTTCAAGTAAATTATGAAATGTTGTAGTGCCTTCAGAAACACGTAAATTTAATCCTAAACTGGTTTACCAAGGCCTCAAATCTTGTTCAAGCACTTCCGCGACAGACTCAAAAATAAAAACCAGTTTACATTCGGATTATCTGTTGTAGTTTTACAAATATTACTTAACTTACTACAGGAGAGGATAAGGATGTCCAGAAAACCAGTCCAGACGGAATCGTTGGCACTGTAGGTCAAACATCTAAAAAGGGAATGCTTCTACCCTTTCAGCCTCTGTCTCTTGTGTTCAACCATACAAATTACTATGTCGATTTGCCATCTGTAAGTGTGCTTATCTTTACCAGTTTGTACTTAGGTAATGAAGTGAGCTAAAGTACATTTTAATCGTCATTACACATATATATATTTTTCAATGCAAAAATGAAAAAAACAATTAAGTACCATATATTACTGATTAATTGTATATTCTTTTATCTTGTTTCATTTACCAGGAAATGAAAGCACAAGGTGTTGAGGGTGATCGTCTCCAACTACTACGAGATGTGAGTGGAGTTTTTAGACCTGGGGTACTGACAGCACTTGTTGGGGCTAGTGGTGCTGGAAAGACAACCTTAATGGATGTATTAGCGGGGCGCAAAACAGGTGGATACATCGAGGGAAGCATCAGCATTTCAGGCTACCCCAAGAACCAGGATACATTTGCACGGATCAGTGGATACTGTGAACAGAATGACATTCATTCGCCTAACGTCACCGTTTATGAATCTGTGTTGTACTCTGCCTGGCTACGCCTTCCTCAAGAAGTAAACAAAGACACCGGAAAGGTTGTGTGATTTATTTTTTTTATTTTTTTGTACTTAATTTTCCTCGATGATTCCTTAGCAATAATTGACCATCTATTCCTTGCATACTACAGCTGTTTGTTGAAGAAGTAATGGAATTGGTTGAGCTTAACCCCATAAGAGATTCCTTAGTTGGGCTTCCTGGAGTTTCCGGTCTTTCAACTGAACAAAGGAAGAGACTAACAATTGCTGTAGAGTTAGTTGCTAACCCGTCCATCATCTTCATGGATGAACCTACTTCTGGCCTTGACGCGAGAGCAGCTGCTATAGTAATGCGCACAGTGAGAAACACCGTGGATACAGGAAGAACTGTTGTCTGCACAATTCACCAACCAAGCATAGATATATTCGAATCTTTTGATGAAGTATGCACAATAAGATCTTAATAAGTTTTAATCTACTCTGAATGCTTTACTTGTACTAATCAGACTATATCTTTGGAGATTACTGCAGTTAATCTTGATGAAGAGAGGAGGCAGAATTATATATGCTGGACCTCTTGGTCGGCATTCTCATAAGCTGATAGAATATTTTGAGGTCAGCTGTCTCCAACAGTTTGTGTTCATCCTCCATTGGATGCTCGTTTTTCCTTCTATTTTAAGCATATTACTTTCTTCACGTGTCAGGCTATTCCTGGGGTTCCCAAGATTGAGGATGGTTACAATCCAGCAACCTGGATGCTGGATATCAGCACTCCAGCAGCTGAGAGTGAACTTGGAGTTGATTTTGCTGATATTTATGCTAAATCATCGCTTTACCAGTGAGTAGAACCGATGCTTGCTCTTCTATTGCTACTAGCTTTCGTGTTTTCAGTTTCTGAAGCCATTTACGAATGTCATTTTGTTCTTTGCTATTCAGGAGGAATCAAGAACTTATTAAAGAGCTCAGTACTCCTCCACCAGATTCCAAGGACCTCTATTTTCCTAGGAAATACTCTCAGTCGTTTCTGGAGCAGTGCAAAGCTTGCTTCTGGAAGCAGTATTGGTCATACTGGCGGAACCCACTATATAACGCCGTCAGGTTCTTAATGGCAATTGTGATCGGTCTAATATTTGGGCTGATATTTTGGAATAAGGGACAGATAATGTAAGTCGCACATATATATAATTTCTTTTCAATATCTTTCAGCATGATTAGTTGTTGAAACAAGAGAGCAATGCTAAGATGTAAGATACTAGTCTTGACTTCATAATCTTTGAGTACTTATGTTTTACTCGTGTGTTATCTCCAGTACGTTGGTCGTGTGAATTATCTTATTTCTTGTCTTGACAGCGAAAATCAACAAGATCTTCAAAATCTTTTGGGAGCTATATACTCTGCTGTTCTCTTCCTCGGAGCCTCTAACATGGGTTCTGTGCAAGGCGTTGTTTCTATAGAGAGGACAGTTTTCTACCGCGAAAGGGCAGCTGGAATGTATTCGCCGTTGCCTTATGCATTTGCTCAGGTATCTCTGATCTACTTGAATACCACATTGTCTTAGCTTAGCTCTCCAAAAACATTCTTGATCATCTCCACCTTACAACAATATACATTGTGAATCTTTTCAGGTGGCTATAGAGATGATCTACGTAGCAATGCAAACCGCAGCATACATCCTTCTACTCTATTCAATGATTGGATTCGAATGGAATGCAGGCAGATTCTTTTGGTTCTACTACTTCATCTTCATGTGCTTCGTCTACTTCACTCTTTACGGGATGATGTTTATCGCTCTCACACCGGGCCTCCAACTCGCTTCCATTGCATCATCTTTCTTCCTCAGCTTCTGGAACTTGTTCTCCGGTTTCCTCCTTCCACGAACGGTGAGTCACTTTCGCATAATTTCTGGAGATTAAGGTATGTGAGTTGTGTTTGACAGAGTGAGTTGTGGTTGTGTGGCAGCAAATTCCGATATGGTGGAGGTGGTATTACTGGGGGTCTCCGGTGGCGTGGACGATCTACGGGCTAGTGGCTTCACAATTTGGTGAGATGGAATCTGAAATAGAGGTGCCTGGAGTTGGTTTTACGACAGTGAAAACATACCTTAAACAAAACTTGGGGTTTGAGCATGATTTTCTGCCTGTAGTTGCTGTCATGCATCTGGTTTTTGTCCTAACCTTTGCCCTAACCTTTGCCTTTGGTATCAAGTGCATCAACTTCCAGAGGAGATGAACATTTTACCTTCATCACACCAACTAATAGCTGTGTGTGCGCGCGTTTGATCTCTTATGTATTAATAATTAACTACATATTTGTTTCTAACTCAAGCTCATTAAAATATATTTTGCAAGTTATTTTGTCCATAAGATTCTTTGATAATGTGGCCACTACGGCTAACCACTCAAGATAGAATGATTCACAAGGAAACAGTTCAAATAGAATTTCTAGCGCCGCTGATCATACACATGAAAAAGGAATGATTCTGCCCTTCAAGCCGGCAGAACATTACTATTAGTTGTGGACGGAAGGAATATGTTTTTATAAAGATGTGCATTTTTAAAATACAACTTATAAGATAGGATACTTTAAATTTTCTCTCTATAGTAAACATCAATTAAATCACTATACTGTACGCAGGCGGGACCATTATATCATCATGATGTGCGAAATAAATACCATGCGCGAGCGTAATTGAATCCAAGATCTCTCGCCAAAAAGGATCTTATGATGCCCCAACTTTATTACTTGACTCGGGCCTTATTAGCTTTTTTTCAAAATTTCTCACTAAGACGATGTTTATGATGTGTATATCTACTATTTAGGAGGTGAGATCTAAATATAAACATTTTGTATTAAGAGCAAAAATAAAAGTGTGTTGCCACAAGCTCATTGCTATCTCTCGCTCGAATTTTTAGAGAAAAATGTTATAGTGGAAGGGGCCAAGTAATTTGTGATCATGCCCTATCCTACTAGAGTTCAAATAGAATGACTTGTCAATGCACCGATATTAGATATGATGACATTGACTACAACAAAAACATCATTGAAAATTACAGCTGAGAGATAGAAAGCTCTTCAAGAATCATTCGTACATCACACTTCCTTCCAAATTTGTACAATCACACTTTAACGCTTCTCAAGATTGCCAAAGGAAACCACAAAAAATTGAAGTTGCACAAAAAAAAAAAAAGTTGAAGAGAATCTTCAAATGGAACCAGAAAAGAGCTCGAGGAAAATAACAAGCCAAAAGAAGCAAAGCAAGAAAAGCATGTCGAAGAGAAGGGGAAAAACAAAAAAGGGAAACAAGCTAATACAACACTTAAGAAAGTGCTATGCAATTATTTACGGAAATCGGAATGAGAATGAAGATAGGGATAAGAACAGAACAAGAACAAGAATCGTGGTGAATCATTGCGAAAGTGGAGTTGAAAGGATATAGATAGGAATGTCATTACGTCCATTCCCCGACCTATGAGGGAGTCGGGGAATAAATCTTCGACGCCAATTTTTCTCCTGTTCATTCTCATTCCTCACCCTTACTAGCTAGCTTCAGAGGTCGGGGCTCGTGGCGGCCGATGTAGAACACTCGTTGGTGATGAATTGGAAGTTGATGACCTCAAGACCTCGGCCAGGGGCCCTCCCATTGGGGCGGCAACGTTAGTCCCCCACGTAACCCCCCAGTTTAACTGTGGTTTGTCCCTTTCACTACCCCCCTCAAGTTGACTAGTACTAGGGTTATCCCCATCACCGGTGCCAAGCTTCAACGAGAAGTCGGACGATGGGTTCCCATTCCCGGGCATCGAGATTGACAAGTTGGTAGTAGCAGCATTGGGCGTGTCATGAAGTGGCTTAGGAGGCCAATCATCAAAGAAGTGCCGTAGCGTCCTCCCACCGCCCGGCTGGCTGCCATCATCCCGGCCATCGAAAGGGCCCTTTGTGCTCACAACTGAGTCCGGGAGAGGCCTAGAAGCATCACATCGGAGCCAAAGTTAGAGGAAAAGGAAAAGTTGGTGAAACATTAACAAAGAAGTTTTAGATAAGGGAGGGGCATAGAAACAAGTGGTTGGGGGTGAGTGTTGGCCTCTGCAATTGCTCGTGAAAATATGAAAACAAGGGTCCTACCAACATGATAATGGTGGGTCTGAGACACGCTCCATTTAGACAGTAAGAATCAAAAGTGAATTCATTTAGGGGACCCTCTTATCTAACAAAGGAAAATATCAAACCAATTGATGGCATGGATCATTGTATATCAAGTTTTGGGGACTTTCTTCCTTTTGGGGAACAAGGATTCCACTATAATAGTTTTATCTTCAAGTACCATCACTAACACCCAAAACTCCTACACATCAAAACACCAGTTTGTCCATTTATTATACACAATTAAACTAATCCTTAAACTCTATGAGAAACTAATATGTTCGAAATACTAGAAATCAACAAACTCCAAGTGCCATGTTCAATACTCGGAGTGAACAGGACAAAGCCTAGTTGCTAAACAAAATCCGCTAAAATCACACAAACTTCAAGAAAATGTTGCCATTCATGCTTATTCCAAGCACTATAAAAATAAATCGAACATGAATTTGGACTTTTTGAAAAATAAAAATCTATCTTGATTTTTTTCAAGAAGCGAATTAGGTTATTACCTATGAAGAAGATCTGGGGAATGCGAAGGCACGGAGAGTGTGAAATGAGGAGGGGGGCCACCGCCGGCAACCGCGACAGCTTGCCTAGTAAAGGAGTTCGTATTTTTGAGGGGTTGGGCGCCATAGGGCGAGGTGGCGGATGTGGGATTTTCCACAGGCTTTCTTGAACGGTTTCTGCCGCGGTGCATGTGGCGCTCGCAGTACTTCTGGCCCGCCACCACGTCCCTCGAGCACCGCCACTTCTTGCCGTCGGTCCGCCGGCATCTGCCTGGTTCGGGATCCATCGCCGCCCGCCCCCAATACCCAGACTGCAACACTGATTCAAATGGAAGAAGCCATTCTTCAATTTTAGACCCAATTACTTCGCATACATCTCAAACAACCCCAAATTCAAGAACCTTTTTTTCGGTCATATCAAATGAAGAGAAAAGTAACAATAATGGAAACAGAGCAGAATAATTCAAGAAAACAGAGATTCACACTCATCCCAATCAATAAGGTCCTATCTTCTCACAGTATACCAATATATATATATATATATATGAATATCAGAATATATGAGAGAGAGAGAGAGAGAGCGATGGGGTTGACTTACAAGAAGGCTGGAAATGGGGATAATAGTGATAAAATGGAGAAGTGATGAGGCTTTTCTTGACAAGATGGACAAGTTCAGGAGGAATATCAGCTCCAGCACTCATATGTCTGAAAATCAAGGCCTGAAGCTCCAGCTCCTGCCATTGAGACGAGCTGAAATAGCTCTCCATCCCTGACAATTATTTTTAATACAAAGCGGGTAAATATTGAATCTTTGAAGCTAAAAATTCAAGAAAGCTCCTTTTTTTTTCCAACAGCAGGAAACAGAGCTGTCTCCAACAGCAGGATGACTCTGTGTGTGCGTGTGTGAGAGAGAGGGAGAGAGAGAGTACTGGGGATTCTAGTTGTATGATCAGAAAGGAATGCTGACAGATTTCTGTTGGTCTCAGAGAGAAACAAAGGGAGTGCAGAAGAAGCAGAAGACGTTGGTTGAGAGTGATGATCTCGCCATTGCTTCAGATCCAAGTCCATGAGAAGATATAGCAGAGGCACACAGTGTTGGAATTCTGTAGCAAATTGTGTATTGGTTTGTTGAGGAGCATGTTATGTTATATGTTCGAGAGAAAAAGTTGGTATAGAGGCTTTTGCTTCTCTCTCTCTCTCTCTCTCTCTCTCTCTTATTATGTCATTTGATCATTTGATGTTTTGTCTTGATTTGCTAGATAGAAGGCAGATGCTCAAATAGTGAAACAAATAATTAACATTTTGTTATTTGGTCCGCCAACTATTAATTATAATTTCACTGAGCACTCAAATTTTTATCATTAGGCGCTCCACTGTTTAGAATTCACAATATATTTGTTTGAGTAGTATTTTAATCTTCGTCATAAAAAAGAAGTTACAATCCTAAATTTTTAATTGAATATGAATCAAATAAATTATCTCAAATTGCAAATTACACTATACTATTTTTATCTACATAAATTAATAATAATAATAAAACACCCCCTTTCTATCTTAAGTAATTTCACAAATATTTTTGTAGTTTTCTAAGTATATATTTCTCAGTTTAATAGTGGTAAGTACCAGTTTTAATGAGTTCTTTTATGTGCTTTTAGGGACATCAATGTGAGAGTTATAATCTATGTAATACTTATTATATAATCCACCGATAATTGTAAAATGAAATTTGGAAAACCCAAAGAATATAATGTAAATAATTAGCGTGGATGAATTATGATCCCATAAATTATATTACTGTAGTCTGTTCCCAAACGGTACTTCTAAGAATAAATTCCCAAGTTGTTTTAAGAGCTCTAATTTGTCGTATGGCAATATAGTATAACCTGCTTGATATGCATGACGAGTGGATTTTGGTGGTGGGAGGGGTTAGTCCGACTCCCAACTATCAAGAGAGTCTAATTTTTCTTTAGGGATGGCCGGAAACGCTATATCAAGAAAATACATTTAATGTTATTTGAAATATATCATTATATATAATTATTTTATTTAGCTTTATTTATTGTGCCAAATATTATTCTTCCCAAACTTAAAATAATGTAATTCTAATAGATTTTCTTCTATTAGAATTAAGAAAATTAATGATATTTTGAAATATTTCAAAAAAAAAGAGGGCTGATTTTGTAAAAATGGTGGGAATAATATTTATTATTTAAAGTGTTAGTTGAATAATCCATCTTGTATTACTTAAGTTGTGATTTGTATCTCATGTTAGTATGAGTTAATTATAGTTTATAGTTTGAATTTTCAGCTTTTTAATTTATAGGCTCAATTTTGATTTAATTTCAAATATAGTTTGAATTTTGAAAAAAAATAAATCGATTATAGTTATTTATAAAAATAGTGTCGAGTTTCCAGTCAATTTTTTGTCATTTTATAACAAGATTCATTCGATTGATTTATGGACTTTGTCGGCTATGTCATGACAAAAAAATTTGACGTAATACTCGACATTGTTGAGTATTGAGGATGAATTTTACCAAAAATAGCGAACAACAACATAGCACTGCCAAAATTTATACTCAATACTCAACCAAAATTATCAAATTTTATGTCAAATTTTTTGTCTTCGCATAGTCAAAAAAGTTCATGCATCAATCGAACGAATATTGTTATAAAATGAACGTAAATTAACTGCAAATTCATTATTGTTATTGTTGTTGCCTAAAATTAAATATTTTTTCTCAAAATTAGAAATATATATATTTTATTTTTTAATTAAAAAATAAATTAAATCAAATTTAAGGTTACAAATGATATATGCTGAAATTTAAATTTATAAACTCTAATTAACGTATTTAATAACTAGGCCAGCAAGCAAAACACCGATCGAGCACTGTTGAGAAAAAGACAGTGGGACAAGACAGTTAAATATAACAATAATTAAAAAATAAAAAGAGTAAGACCTAAGAGTGGAGAGGTAGCCTGCAGGCTGTCTGTGCAGCTTTGGGAATCTAAAACAGGAAAACAGCAGCTAGGGTTTCGAGATACAATGTTAGAGAGAGAGAGAGAGAGAGAGAGAGAGAGAGAGGCCATTCTTCATTTACGCTTATTTACCAGTGTTGCATTGTACTACTAGTTAAAAGTTTTTTGAGATACTTGAGTGAGTTGGAGATGAATAGAACTGACATTGCTAAATTCTACTTCAGCACGAGCCCAGAATTTGTCTGCGTAACATGCATCGCAATTTGGTCAATTTTCACTCAACCAAGGACAAATACTTAATGCCATTTTTGCAGTAATGTTTATAATATGACTGAAAGTTGATAAATATTTATTTCGTTTTATTACAATAATGATGCAGTACGAGTTAAGGTAATTTGGTCGTTAAAGATTATCTCTTAGACCATATTTATCGGCGATCAAGCAGACCACCCAATCAGCCACCTTTTTCAATATTTAATTAATTTCTCTGTCTTCCACGTCATCATTATTCCTTCAACGCAACCATACACCTCTTTTTTGGTGGTTTATCAATGACCATCCAACCACAATATTATATATCTTTTTATATTATTTCTAATATTATTATTATTATTTGTATTGAAATATTTTATTATTGCAAAATTTATAAAAAAACACAAAAATTGGAATAATTAGTGAATTACTTGAAAAACGAAATTACAAGAGAAATCGAAATGCATGTTTGGGTTGTCTTGCAAATATATTTAAACGCTATATGACATACATTATTAAGAAAAAACAGTCAATTATTGTGACTATATATAAATATATGGTATTTCTCTTCGAAAAATTTATATTAAACATACAAAATTATCAAACTATTGCAACTTTTTCAATTTTACTTCAACTATATATCAAATTTGAGCAATTTATTAATACGTAATTATGAAAAATTATCCTGAATATAATTTTTTGCACATGCATGAAAATTAAAAATGATCGCTGTAAATTTGAGATAGCTTGATAAGAAAATAAAAAAATGGAAAATCATTTTTAAATCCATCAACCTATGCGGAGAATCATCGATTTTACTCAACTTTCATGTAACGAAAAAATTGTGCGAGAATAGATTTATATGATTTTTTATAATTAATTTAGATATTAATTGATCAAAGACAATGGTTCATTATATATAATTGGGAAATGGTGATCCATTGATAATAGATATCTATATAACTATATTGATAGTTCCATCAACCCTATTAAAACGACAATTAGACAACTTATGTTGTAGTATTGCACTAAAATGAAATATTATTTATTTATAATAAGTTATTATATTAAAGCGTGTAAATGAATTATGTTCTTTATTTAAGCCGAGATCTTATCAAATCAAAGACGTTGTATGATCGATAATAAGTTTTTTTTTTTGGGGGGGTGCGTTATCTATTCCTCTTTCTTAAAAGGGGTAATTGTCATTTAAATTATAATTTTTCGTTGACTTCTAGTCAATTCCATAATTTTTGAAACTGGAACATAAAATCATATCTTTTGATATTTTTTCAATTATCCCACATATCACAATTCCAGTGAAATTGGTGGTGACGTGTCAACCGAAATTTCCGTTGCAGACAAAAGGTTCGTTCTTCAAAACGATGTCGTTGAGATAATTGTCATTTAAATCATAACTTTTCGTTGAATTTTGGCTGACACGTCACCACCAATTTCACTGAAATTTTGATCTGTGAGATAATTAGAAAAATGTCAAAAATTATGATTTTATGTTCCAGTTTTAAAAATTATGGAATTGAACAAAAGTCAACAAAAAATTATAATTTTAATGACAATTATTCCTTCTTAAAAACAGTCATTTCGTCGATTTATTTATGGATTTGAAGTATTTTGTCTTTCACAATTAAAAAAGAAAATCTATGTTTGTAGATCATATAAATATTAGTACTATTAATTGGTTGCTGCTGCTGATCAAGTTGGCACATGCTGGCCCGACCCCTGCCATCATCTCTTTAAAACAGGAATGTTGATGTAGACGGATTTCTAACTTTTGTTCGTATTGCCCTTCAAAATGATATTCCACCATCAGATTAACCTGAGATTCTTTTTTTAATAATATATTAAGTTTTCTCTCGTGTCTACGTATGTAATCTCCGATCTAATATAATTTTTACTTTCATCGGTTACCCCGATTCAATCTAATAAAAAAAATTATTTTTAATTATATATAAGATTTATAATAAGTTTTAATATATTAAAATAATATAATATAAATTAAATATATTATTTTATATTTTATTTATAATATAAATTACTAAATATTACTTGCATATAATTGATACTTCACTCAATCAACATAAGATTACAAATAGAAAATAAACAAATCTAATTACAAATTAAAAGTTACAAGAACTGAAGTACAATAATAAAAAATAAACAAATCTCGTTACAAATTAAGAATGAAAAACAGAAAAACAACTCAATTTTTAGTATATTTTATTTATTTTACTTTATAAAGAATTATCTATATACTGAAAAATTGACGTATCCAAACAAAGTGTAACATATGGCACATAAAAGCAAAGCTAGAATTACTGTTGACCCAAGACATTTAGAGGCTGTTTGGTAGGGGAGTTTGGGCCAAGATTAGTTTATTAATCTTGGTCCAACAGTAAAAAATCAGTGTTTGGTAGCTTAGACAAATCAGAAACTCGGCCCGCACTAAAAATCAGCCCGCAATTTATTTAATCTCGGCCCGCTGCTACAGTAGCTAAAAAACACTGTTACGTCTTGGTTATTAATCTCACCAAATTGGTGAGATTATTTTTAGATCTCTTCTACAGTAACACTCTCCCACACCCTATCTCACTCTGCCATCTCTCTCCTCGGTCCGCCGCCACTCCACCCACCGCCGCCCTCCGTCGT
>JAYDZE010535697.1:0-15192 GCA_034509125.1 Monilaria moniliformis
GCATATATTAAATATATATACATATATTTAGTTATTATTATATTATTAATATATATATATAATATTAAATATAAATTAGGTTTTTCGGTTTTTTTCGGTTTATAGTATATCCGAACCGAACCGAACCGAAATCCGAAAAAAACCGAACCAAATTTTAAATTTCGATTTGGTTCGGTTCGGATGTTCGGATTTCGGGTATTTTGCTCACCTTAAGCCTACACATTGCACATCATTAATCTCGTTACATTATTTGGAATAGAGGGATTTCACTGCTTGGATTTTTTTTTTTTTTTTTTAAAAAAAAAAACATAAAATATCATTAATTTCACAATAAAACCATCAATGATTTAGGGTTTTGATTGGCACGACTAATTTTTTAATTAATAATAAAATAGAGGATCTCATGTGTTTACTGATAGTGAGTGAGAGAAATTCCCTAGTAGAAGACCTGAGTCCTGAAAGGGTCGACGTCTTGGTCGACCCAGTGGGCCCATGTGGTGAGGGACCGTGTAAACGCTTGGAGACTGTTCATGTCCTTGACAATGGTGGAACCATATCGAATGAAATCCCATTGACCGGTTCGAAACCACCATTGCCAGGTGTTGGATATAAGCATGTCCATTTCTCTCCGCACTTTGCCTCCAACAAAGAAGTCTAGTTTTAGGATATTACATCTTGCTCCTTCACTATAAATAGTTTCTAGTGCAGAGAAATATTGTCACCTCATAATCCTGCATTTTATGTAATTCTTCAAAATTTTGAAATTATTATATAATCAGACTGTCTTTATTATGAAATATAAATTATATGAAATATTATAAACTATAATATGAGAATCTTGGGATTGAATAACATTGTAACCTTGAATGTAATATAAGAAAGTGGGCTTTTCCTAACGAAGAAACTGTTTGTCAGGAAGGCCAAATTTGAGACAATCAAATTCAGAATCTATGTAAGGACAGCTCAACGAGTCATAGAGAGGCTTCGAAGAAGAATTATACACCCATTGAAAGGTCAGAATCAAACATTGAAAGGTGAACCTATAACTTCCATAAATACTTATATGGTACATTTTAATGAAATTACTATTTAATGCCCTATCTTTAATATAATTTCCATCAATTCTAGTCATTAATTACTGCGGAGGATTGCATCATTTTGATGAATTATTTCAATTTAACTCATGAATGCTTGCATGCTGCATTCCTTGTGATTTTGCGACATAATTGCCTCTAATTTCTTGAATATATAACTAGACTTGAAAGCTCAAATAAAAAATAAGACCAAGTCATCTCAATGATAGTTATCTTCTACACAATAACAAATTTACTTTGGAAGAAAAATATTTAACTATAGATTCGATTTCATACGGATAAAATAGGATATTAGTGCTCATAATTTTGGTCTGTATAGTATATTATTAATCTTGTAAATAAAGGTCAAACGGAACATCCAAAATACCACTATAAAAAAAATTGTTCAAATTTTGGTTTTTATCCTGCCCCAACAAAAAATGTTTGGTAGATGTGACAATAAGAAGGGTTTCCATTTTTTCAAATGAACAATTTGAAGACCTATTGATTCTAACAAATGATTGCAGAGTTGATCATTCGGACCTTTCAATTCATAGATGTAGATCTCGGACCCATGAATGAGGATATTCCCGAAACTCACACAGAAAAAAGGAAGTGAGTTCGACAAAAAGAAAAGCAACTTGGACAAAAATAGAAGTGACTTAGGACAAAAAGTAAGTTTGGACAAAGTCTCTCATGAAGACGTCCCCACTACTTAGAGGAGACCACCTCATAAGTTTGAAACTTTTGTGTGAATAGCTAAATGGTTGGCTGGTATTCTTTGTCCAATAATATTCGTATCTCAGTATTAATTTTACTATATTGATAATATTTATTTTAAAATGAATCATACCTAACTTTTATTACTAAGATTGAAGCTTAAGAAAAATTATATAATTCGCTATGAAATTAACCAATCTTAATAATCAAAGTTTAACTAAAAGGTACAAATTTAAAAGTAATTCAAAATTCAAACTGGATTAATTGACACTTAACTAATTAGAGATTGGATTGAATGAAAAAAATAAATCAAATGGAGTTGATATTGAATAAATGGGACACCAGAAAATGTGATAGAGGATCCTAAGTTCAAAACAATACATGCAAGACACAGAAATTATAAATTTAAATTATATATATATATATATATATATATGAAGATTGATCTGCACACTAATTGTAAGTTACCTTTTTCTTTTTATCTTTTTCTTATATCTCATAAATTATGACCAGGAAGACATTAGCTTGATCTTATACTAAATTCTTGGTTGAAAATCCTTTCTTTACAAGCAATTCTCAAAGTAGAGGAAATGATTTACATAGGAGCTTCCACATCTTCATCCTCTGTTGCAACGACTGGATAAGAAGGTGCCATAGCAATGCCACAAATCCCTTCTTCAGCTCCAACATCTCTCTGCATCCTTATGTATCCATCTTCGCCCCAGTCTGTTCCCCACGAATTCTTGACAATCCAATACTTGGTCCCATCACCGTCCTCGCCATACCCAACTGCAGTCACACCATGGTCTAGATCGGTCCCACACTCTCCAGTGAAGACTCCACTCGAGTAGAACTGGAAGTCGGACCCACTAGCATCAATGGCCACAGATACTGGCTGATTCTTCACTGCTTTGAGCAGTGCAGATTCGCTGTTCGCTGGCACATCCTCGTACCCTGTGATCTTGGCGGCCGCAGATGATTCCTTCCTCCAATTGCAGGTGCCATCAACTCCTTGGAAAGGGTAATTTGATTCTGTTGTGATGCCTTCGTTGCTAATAACGTACTCAAACGCGTAGTCCATCAGGCCGCCATTGCATCCCTCATTTTCACTAGTGTCGCAGTCAACAAGTTGTTGTTCAGACAGTGAGATCAGATTCCCTGTCTTTATCTGGTTGATTCCTTCCATGGCTGCTACTGCTGAAAATGCCCAACAGCATCCTGTATTTTGGTTTTATATATACAGGAAGTGTTGGTTTGAGCGATAATACATGATTGATAAAATAATTTAACTTAATCGAATGTTTGATTTTTATGATTAGGCCCATGTCCACACCCTAATCAGTGAATTGAATGATTATTGTATCACTCTGAAGTTGGATAGATTATTTAATCATCCTCTCTTAATACAGAACTTTAAAATAACACACAAAAATTATTATCAGATTTGTTTGTCCTCAACTTTGTTCATTTTTTGCATGAGTATAAGAAAACTAATATTTTCTTAATTTTTTTCATTTTAATCATAATTTTTTAATTTATGCTATGCAACAATCAATCAATCCAAAAACTAAACTAAATAATTCAATACTACTATGTCCTATGAATGTTATCTATCCCATCGACCAATCAAAACGCCCACATACAAAATCAAACTCGCAATTCGAATTAAAATGTAAATGAATATTTGAATGGCTTATAAATGTTAGTTACCACATTTTCCTTGATCCTTAACACCGGTAACAGCTCCTTTGTCCCTCCAGTCTATGCTGGCCGGAGCTGAACTCCCATTCCCATACCTAAAGGATGAAACCTTAGACGAGTTTGAATGAGAAGGCATCTTGTATCCATTTCTAGAGACCTGAAATTCATCATTTGTGAGATCAGCAAATTTATTGATGGCAAGTTTGTAAGGCCTTGTAGCAGCTTTATCAAAGGACAGAATATGCTCCACATTCTCCTTGAATATATTGAATCTCAAGGCCTGCTCCGCTGCATCTTTATAGACACGGCCGTTCTCCAACATCCATTTCTCGTGCCTCTCGATCATCGATGCATCAGGCAGCGTTCGCGCTGAAGCTAGAGAAGCGCAGAGTTGAAGCAGCGCGGTTGCTGCAACTAGAAGTTTCCAAGAAGGTGTCATGGCCATTGCTGAAATGTGTTGTGATTTGTGAATCAATTGAAAAGGGAGAGTGTAGTTTTATATGGTCATAGCCTCAAAATCTGGAATGTGAAAGCAATGCACGCACATGCATGTCTCTCTGGAAAAACGGTGACGTGGAAACAAATTCACAACACTCTGTTTCGTGCTTCATTTAACAGCAATCTGCATATGCATGTATATATTTCATTTTTCTATTTTTTTTTTTCAGATGATGGCGTAGCGTCCAAAGCTTGGAAGATAAATAAACAAATAAAACTTGACTTAAATGAATAATGATTTTTTTATTCACTATTGACCGTAAAGGTACTACTTGATAGCAACATTTGATAACCAACGAGTGCCGCATGCCAGTATGATAAGTCTACCAAATAATATTTACAATAATTCATGAAAATGGTTAGGTTTGTGTAGAGATTGATATATGTTGTGTGGGCCTTGGCTGGGAGGTCTTTTCCTTGCTAAGATCTGCACCCTTGAATATTGATAAGGATTTGATCTAATGGCTATTAAATATGCTGGTAGTTCGTTATTTTTTTATTGGTTAGTTAGTGTTTTTTTTACTTTAATGTTAGTTAGTTAGTTAGTTGAGAGTTATAAGTCGTCTTCTATTTTCTTACGCTTCTTACTTTCCGCAGCTATATATAGATAATAAGTTGCTGCCCACACTTGGAATATTCACAGTAAACTTCCTCGATTTTATACTAAAACTGAATCTAGATATTTTTCTCATATTTCTATAATTTTGTATATTATAGAAAATAATTAAGAATTTTCATAAAAATAATATTGATGATCGTCCAAAGACACTAATAGGAGATGTTGCGCAACGATGCAGTAAAAAAAAATTAGCATGCCAATCTAGAACCTTTATTCTGTAGTATACTAATCTTGTGTTTGAGTATAGATAGCATAAAGTTGGAGATTGAAACGTCATAGAGAATAAAGGTTATTTTCTGCTCATTAGGGACATCTGAGTAGGCAGAACAGCAAGTGATATTTCACTTATAGAGTAATCTTTATATACTTCACTTCTAGAATGATTCCATATCGAATTCTACTGAAATTTTTAAATATGGTTTGATGCATACAAATCATAATTCCGTTACATAATTACATGAAATCCAAACCTTTTCTTACAAGCAACACTTCAAACGGGGAAGTAATCTACATAAATATATCCACGTTGCATATCACTTACACACACTATGCCTAATTTCAAGCAGTTGGATAAGAAGCTTCCATGGCGATTCCACATAACCCTTCTGCAGCTCCAACATCCCTCTCCATCCTAATGTATCCATTCTCTCCCCAACTCATTCCCCACGAGTTCTTGACAATCCAATACTTTGTCCCATCACTAGCCGTGCCATACCCAACTGCAGTCACGCCATGGTCTAGATCGGTCCCACACTCTCCAGTGAACACTCCACTCGAGTAGAAATGGAAGTCTGAACCACCAGCGTCAATGGCGACAGACACTGGTTGATTCATCACTGCTTTGAGCAAGGCAGACTCACTGTTGGCCGGCACATCCTCATATCCCGTGATCTTGGCAGCGTCAGATGATTCCTTCTTCGAGTTGCATGTGCCATCCACTCCCTGGTAAGGGTAGTTGGATTCTGCTGTGAGGCCTTTGTTCCTAATGATGAACTCAAAGGCGTAGTCCATCAGTCCCCCATTGCAGCCCTGATCTTCACTAGTGTCGCAATCAACAAGTTCTTGCTCAGACAGGGAGATCAGCTTCCCAGTCTTTATTTGGTTGATTGCTTCTGTGGCTGCAACTGCTGAAAAAGCCCAGCAACATCCTGCAATTTTGTTTTATATACACAAAATCAACTCATAAATTTATTTTTCAGACGTAAAGATTAATCTTTGAGTTAGTTACCACATTGGCCTTGATCTTTGACAGCAGTAACAGCTCCCTTCTTTCTCCAGTCTATGCTGGCCGGAGCTGCACTGACATTTGCATACCTAAACGATGAAGAAACTGTAGACGGCTTTGCATGAGAAGCCATCTTGTATCCATTTCTAGACGCTTGAAACTCTTCATTTGTCAAATCAGCAAATTTGTTGACAGCAAGCTTGTAAGGTTTTGCAGCTGCTTCGTTAAACGACTCGATATATTCAACATTCTTCTTGAAAATGTTGAATCTATGGACCCTCTCGACATCATCATTGTAGACACGGCTATGCTCTGCCATCCATTTCTGATGCCGCTCCACCATGGATGCATCAGGTGCAGTTCGAGCTGCGGCTAGAGAAGCCTCGAACAACAAAAATGCAGCTAAAGCAAGCCTCCATTTGAGTGTGAGTCCCATGTTTAAACAGGATCAGTTTAATTAGATTAATATAATTGAAGGATGGTTTGAAGGTGTGAATCGAATCACAAAGTCATGAGGTATTTATAGGATGGTTTTGAGAAACCATCTTTTTCAGAGAGGTGTAAAGTCGTGATTGGAAATGGAATCTGGACAGAATCCACGTCTAAGATTCCTTAATACACCCGGCAAGTTATGCATCTCGACGATCGGAATCTTTTTCATTAAACTCAGTTCCGTGTACGCTAATCTGACAGCAATTTGAACGTTAACATGTTTTACAACAAAGTTTTTTTTAACTGATAGTGGCTGTAGATGAGAAATCAAACTATTTGAAATATTCGGGGCTCGTTTGAGTTTGTGTAGTGACTAGTGAGACTTTTTAACACAAACGATTTAATTATCTATGGTTATAATTTATTTAAACTCCAGATAGGCTTAATTATCTGGACGCATGGCGTCGTCGTCAACACTAAAAGACCCCCTCAATATGAAATTATCAGTTGGATATTCGTTAGTTTTGTCAATGCTATATAAGTATCCATTTACATTTATTTATTATTATACTTTAGTGCACACTTAAATTCCATTTTTAATTATTAAAATAATGGGCTAATTAGTTGTAAATCCATTTTGGTTTTTAAAGTTGGTGACAAAATACACAAACTTTGATCATTTCCAAAATCTTCCCGAATTCGAAGTCTGCCAAATCAAAACTGACATAATATCAAAATTTTAGTATGTTGCATGTAAGGCTGCTTAACCGGTTACCGGTTACCGAGTTAAACGATAACCGAATTAGAACCAGTCAGTTACCGGTTAACCGATAACTGTGTAATAACGTATCGGTTTGGTTCCGGTGTGAGATTTTTTGAGAAATCGGTTATCGGTTATAACCGACCCGGTTACCGGTTGTAATCGATAACTGGTACCTAACCGGTTAAATCCCTAATCCCTCAATTTTGTCACATACTCACAAATTCACTTCCTCCTCAATTAGTCAATTTCTCCCCTTCTTCCTCCGTCTCACTTTCTCCCTCGGTCCCTCCCCCTCCGGCTCGCAGCACCACCACCCTCCGGCCCGCACCACCACCGTCATCCGGTAATTGCAGTAGCGTCCTCCCCCTCCAGCCTTCACTGCCGCCCTCCAGCCCGCACCGCTGTTGCCATAAGCATCCCGTGACCGTGAGCAGAGAAGAAGCACGATAAGAATATTTTTCCCCTTTCAATATATATATGATTTCTAAGCATCCATTTGACTATATATTATTCCACGTTAGTAAAACCGAATATCTAAAGTGATGCATCTAAAGTGATGCGACGTATTAAAATTTATGTATCAAGTTAATTTTGACTTGGGCGGAATTTGAATTTGGAGAAATTCTAGTAATCAAATTTATGTATTTTATCACCAACTATATAGTATATGTGAGAAAAACCGAAAGACAACTATAGTGTATGAATTTACAACCAATTATTCCTAAAATAATTATGATTTTTTTACACTTGAGCTACTAACACGTTAGGAATCTTTAATATGTTCGATAACATAATCTCAAATTGGGCTTCATAATGAAGAAGGCATCAACATCATAAACTTTCGTATACTCAATTTAGCTCGATTTATTTATTAGGTGGACTCCTTTAGAATATTCTCACGATGCGATAGATCTGCATTTCTTCAAAATACTAATTATTACTTTTTCTTTGAATAATTGTCACATTCTAGTTAAAGAGTGAAAAAATGTCACTTTCCTTTGTAACAAATGTCACTATTTTTAATGACAATTGTAATACTTATTTGTCTTCACCATGCAGACGTCCTCACATGAGTTTTTGCCTTTATTTTTATTTTATAATGTTAGAAACATTATTATATAAAGTAAAATCTAAAATATTAAATATAGTAACATTCGCAAAAGCACAAAACGCCTTGTGCCACGTATATATATATGTGACCACATAAAATACGATGTATATTATGTATTTCAGGCGTTGAAGCAACAAATGATGGTTATAGAGGCTTGACTATTATGTTTGTCTGTAGCAGCCGCAACCATTAATTTCATTTTGTTTGTTATGCATGGCGATATCAAATGACGCAACCATCATTTTCGTTATGTGATTGATTTTGTCATTTCGATACAAAGTCTGAAATCGATTTTGTCTTTTCGAGATGGCAATCCAAAAATGATAATAGGCCTTTTTCAAATCACTAGTAAAATGGTAGTAATATTATGTGTCGTGCAAACTAAAATTGATAATATCGAACATAAATCAATATATATACCAAAATAGACTAGTGAAATTCAAGATTTGGAAAATATGATGAATTATCATATTTTCCAAATCTTGAATTTCACTAGTTCTTTCTATGATTATTCGTAGCTTTATATAAGTATAATTCACTTACCCATAAATCCCTACACTTTATAATTATAATTTATTATCCCTAAGTTCTAGGAACTCATCTCATAAACGAGAAAACACTTTATACGAGTGAAACGATAAACGAGAAAACACATCATTTTTTATATATTATATTTTATTTTTAATGTTTTATTTTATTCCTGGCGACATCAAATGACGTAAAATGCAAAGAGCATTTGAAAAGCTTGAAAGACTTGACAAGTTTAGTAGTAAAACCAAAATTTGTTTTAGTACTATATTTATGAAGTCCAGTTCGCCATTTACTCTGAAAAAATAGGGATGGAAGGTTTCTAGTAAAAACAATGTTGTTTCAATTTATCTGATAACCATGTTAAGATATGACAAGATAAAAAAATTGAAATAAAAATTGAGATAAAAATTAAAATTAAAAATTATGTTTATTATTTGGTAGATAAAATTAAAATCGAAATAAAAATAAGTAAGGTATCTGGTTGCCCAAATTATTTAATAGAAAATAAGTAAATTTACGCTTTTATTCTTCTCCTTCCCCCTTATACCGCCGCTGCCAATCACGGGCAATTTCCGGCAGCAACGAACAAATTCCACAAATGTTTCATACAATTCCACAAATGAACAAATCAAACTGAGGCAGAAACGAACAAATGCCACAAATGTTTCATACAGTTCCACAAATGAACTAATCGAACTGAGGCAGATATGAACAAATTCCACAAATATTTCATACAATTCCACAAATGAACAAATCAAATTGAGGCATAAATGAAGAAATTCCACAAATATTTCAATTGCAAAACTTTCAAAATCCACCAGTGTATTCAAAGAAATGCAGATTAAGGAACAAACACAAACTTTAACGTCTTCTCCTCCCTTCTCGCAAAATTGCAGAATTGTTGCAGAAATGGCTACGATGTCTTCCCTTTTCCTGCACCTAATACTAAAAATTCATCCGAAAACTGAAAATCAACCGAAATAAAATGCCAAAAACATGGTGGGCATAGAAACTGAAAGCCAAAAACAGAAAATCAACCCAAAAATTCAACAGAAAATCGACCCAAAAATTCGACCGAAAACATGGTGGAATTGCAGAATCGTCGTCGTCGACGGATTTCTTCAACTGATTTCTTCATTATTGGGGATTTCTTCAATTGACATATGGAGGAGAGGGAGTGAGACGATGGTTCAGAGGATTTGAATTTGTTGAGGACATGACTTACTCCGATCAACCAATCAATTTGGTTAAATGTTCAATAAGATCTATAGTACTCATTCTTGGTTACAAGAAGAGAGTCATCAACATTACTACTTACAACATCCTGTATTCCTAGATTCCGTAGCAAATCGAGCCATTACATCTGCCGATACCTACTAATTAAAGTTTCCTACCACATCTCAATCTTGAAAAGAATACCTATGCAAATGTTGTACAATTGAGTGAATCTTCAAGAAATGAGCTCCAGCCATACCTTCACCTAGATAAATTTTTCCAATCAAAACACCGAATAAAGCATCAATTATAACTGGCAAGAGTGGTGAGGTTTGAAGCCTTTTACCTCAGCAGCAGAAGAGGAGCAACAGAAATGAAGATAATGATCCGAGAAACGCAGAAAAAATTGGAACTGAACATAGATCAAGTTGAAGTTACATCCTTTGTCGTGCATCCAGTCAACAGATTCGAAATAGACTGTATTAAGGATGTCGGATCATAGATTATTCCCGCTGCTGCGTCGTGTACTGACTCAACAGTTACCTACAATTTCAAGATAATCAACAAAAGATGAAAACGTTGGGTGCAATTCTCTTGCTACTAAAGCAACGTTGTTTAGTTCACGTATATATATTGCATCAAAGAACACATACCACGCGAGAGATCCCTTGTGCAGCCAATTTATCAGTATCAATGGGAATCTGACCATCTTTGGGCACAAATATTGTGTTGATGTATTGGTTAGGCTGCAAAAAGATACAAAAATATTTCGGGTTAACATAATTGAGTCTTCTTAGGGGTCAAAATAGCACGACTCGCATAATTCCATGAGGTAGAATCAAGCATAGATAAAGAGAGCATAATCAGGTAAAATCAAGTAGAGTTTCTCATGTTTCACAGAACACTAAGCAACAATAAAAAAATAAAATTCAAATAACTAATTTTTTAAAAGAAAGTCGGAATACTTACAGGACCCTTAAGACTGTTATGAGGATCACCATGCGTTCTGTTCAGAGCATCGGCAATAGCTGTCACGAAGCAGGAAGCTGTGAAGCCGCTAGTTTCTCTATCATGTGTACCATTCAAGAGAAGCACCTTTCAGAAAACGGCAGCATTAAAACTAACACAAGACATGATTGACTGTAACTTATGAGAAAATGAGATCATCTGAACATAGCATAGATACAATCATACATATAGCAAAAAAGTTAATAATGGTAAAACCCATTACACACATTCGAAAAGTCAAATTCAAGAGACTTAATTAGGTAAGAAAAATGAAGGACGTATGATCAAGATATTTGCAGCTTTAAAATGTATTAATACCTTGGGGCATAATCGTGAAGAAATACTTTCCCCAATTCCACGTAAAACCTGAAAATGAAGCACAAATGTAGTCACTGCTCAAACAGGGAGAAAAAAAAAAACGAAAAGAAAAGAGGGGAGGCAGACTCATTACACGATTCAGAATGGTAAATATAAATTGTGGAACATTTCTGGGTATTTCAGCTAAGGAAGAGCAAATATGACAGGGTTTTAAGCATAAACATATAAACAACCAAAAAAAGTGTTTATGAGAGAGGGCCAAGTGCTTACCAGAGAGGGACATATCGAAGTAAACAGTGAACCCATGGCATAAATAATGCAGTCGACACTGTTCAGCTGATCTATGACAGATGGATTTGCAGAAGGAAATACCTGTAAATAAAACCATATAAAAGGGTGAAAAGAATTTCAGATCAGGAACGCGTTCATTCCTAAGCCTTGAGTCTAGTTATTAGAAGGGTGTAAGTGTAACATGTGCATATAACATAATCACAAACTTAAATTATGAATTCTGATCCAATGATATAAGCTAAAAGAGCTCCTACCTCATGCAATAAATTGCTGCCTTCGCTAGACATGTAAAAGACCCGCTTTATTCTTGAAGGAAGAGTTCGAGCTGAAGAGTGACTCTGTAGAAGAAACCACCTCTTCAAACATACAGGAATTAACATTGCGATGCAGTAACCAAAGAAAAATAGAAGATGAGTTGAAAAATAAGACCAGGACCTGTCCAATAATAAAACCTCAAATCGGATAAACTGATAACACAGTGCAGTACAGGTGAAAAATTGAGGAGTGTTATGAATCACTACCAGCTAGTGGGATATCAACATATGTGAATTGTTAATCATATTTACCTTATTTATAGGCTCCATAGATCCACTGGTTGGATGAGAAATTTCATTCTGACCCCGTATTATGGTTCCATCCTAGAAACCGTTCATAAAAAATGTAGATTTTAACTTGTGAAATCAACTCATACTAAATTTCACATGTCTGGCATGGTGTGATGTTAGCAAGAATTCTATGGCGAAATACATGTATCACTTTCTTAGATAGAAAAGATATGTATATGTACCCATAATTCACAACCCAAGGTAAGCCTATCATTTGTGGATATAACTGGTAGGATCAGGCTTTCTGTCGGAATTTGTGAGACACGTGAAAACAAGAAAATTGCAGCATCTAGAGACTGAAAGAATATCCGAGCTCCAGCAAAGAAAAAATTCCCGATGCTGCAAGTAAGTGAAGAATGAGCTAATAATCATTTTGGTTTTCAAATAAAAAGAGCAAACATAACACATATATTGCATGTCAATTCAATCCTGCGTTGAACGGTAATTTGCAAAGGAAACTCTACCAATCAATAAAATCCAGAGACAGTAGTAATACAAGAATATGTGTACTGGGGAATTTTCCAGAAATAACTGAGTACCTTCCATTGCTGAAACAGAATGCTTCATCCGACCTTCTAAGGATCTGCAAATTATAGTTTTTCCCTATATTTATAATGAGCATTATTGTATAAATCACTAAAACAGAAACGTGGTGATACTGATGTGGACTCTCTATTCTAGAAAATTCGGCATATGCCAAAGACAACAGCAAGGATATTAAATGGTCTTACACCAAATTTGGCACAAATATAAAATCACTAAATAGATAGTGGTAGAGACACTTAGCCCTAGTACATCCTAACAGATCATCCACAAGAAAAACTATTCAAAAGATCGAAACACAAACCAATACTCTTTGCAACTGCAGTAAAATTATAAAATACCCGCCATCCAAAAAATATACAAAAACACTAATGCGGTAATGCCATTTATTAAGGACCAAGTGATACTTCTTGGAGAAATGGAAAGCAATAAGCCCTACCAAAGAAACAGAGTAGTGAGTCAGTGACCACTAGGCAATACGAAGCTATTTAAGGGAACTAAGTTAGAACAATGACAAATACAAGTATGAGCACGCACACTACGCAGTCACATATACCAGAGGTTGACTACTGAGTAATCAGAGCAAATGCTCATGATAAATTACGGACCTGATCCTGGAAATAAACCAAAAATGCTCGAATGGTCTCCCTGTATGGTTTTGAGACACCTGTCCACAGAGAATGGTTTCCTTCCACGATATCATACCTGTTGAATTGTCAACTTATCAGACAAGCAGTCATTGTTTGAAACATACAGTAACATAGCAAGAAGATCTCAAGACTTCAGATAAAAATAGCGTAAAGGAGAATAAAGAACCAGTGGAAAGGGATCACTAAAGCAAGATTGCTCTCACTACCATTCAAATTTCGCCTTTTGTGCTTCAAGGGGTAACCGGTGACCTAGCAATGTCCGCACTGCAAGAGCCTCAGAGGTACTCGGATCAGATAGTCTCAAGCATCTCGACCGAATGTCTCCAACAGCTGGCCCTCCTGCAAACAAGAATCCATCTATGTCAGTATCCCATGATTCCTAAAAACCTATTTCAGTTCTTGAAATGACAGAGTCAATACAACACACCAAGAACACGAACAATCTCCGCCGTGCTCCCTCCATCATCAGAAACGGGGAGAACATGAGCCACACGGACTGTTAAGCTCTTAAGCTCTTCCACAACACCATTGAAGGCAGTTCCACCTGCATCACTGCAAAGTTTCAAGATAGCTGCGATCCCGAAAGTAATTGACATGTTTTCATTTCACATAGAAATTATGCAGATTTGATATCAAATGCTCCACTTAAACTACAACTACATGAACCTTAGATTCCAATTCACCCATTTTCTTATTCAAATTTATTAACATGCCAATGCTAAAATCTCATTAGTTGATTGATGCAAAAAGGTGGTTAGCAGTTGAGAGCGCAATCACAATCTTGAATCAAGACTCCTACAAAATTTCTTGTTCATTAATCATAAGTAGGCATTGATTAAGGCTTGTTACCAGCAAATCATTAAGGACCAACATTTAAATCCCAGCATTACGAAATCCAAAACACCCAATTCTTCATTTCCTTCAAATCAAGCAGCTGAAATCCCAGTTTCTCTCAATCTTTCCCCTCTTCTTGAAAAACCAACCAAAAAGAAATCACCAAGAAAGTAAACAGAAAAAAGATATGAACTTTTACGTACCCGAAAAAACAAGCAAAGAAGGCTGAGCGGAGACGCTATTTGGAGAGGTGGAAGCAGAAGAGCACTGAGAGTTATGGGTGGAATTTCTACAGGGCGCCATGAGAGAGAGGTTCCTGGAAAATGGCGTGGAACGGTGATGAGAGAGATAGAAGGGGAATGGAATTTGATTTGGGGTATTTAAAAGGGAATGAGGAGGCATGGAAAGCGGGGGTCCCAAACAAGTATCCGCCATAATCACTATTGTTGAAGGCGAACACTCTCCTCCACCTGAAAATCAGAATCTCCTATTTTCCCTTCTTTCTTTCTTTTTTCTCATTTATTATGTTATCTTCTCATTTTCATTTTTCAACCTTTGTCTTATTTGAATTTTGAAATGCCTTTTCTTTAAATAAAAACTAATTTTGAACCTTTATCCTACTTGAATTTCAAATGCTTGTTTCTAAAATTAATTTTGTCAAGTAAAAAAAAGCTAATGTTGAAATGTACTAATTAAGTAATTAGTATTTATCGTGTTCCATTAGAAATCAATAGCATGTTTATGTGTCAATAGCTATAGATAATCATTTTATTTAAATAAACTTAATTAACAAAGATTAATTCTTATTCCAATATAATGATATGATAATGTGTCTATATGATCATTTAGAGTGTGATAATTACGAAAATAGTTTTAAAATATTTTAGTGTGTGATCACTTGGATATTTGTGAAAGTGAAATATTTTAAGCAACACAAAAATTCTCAAATTCATTTTATCCGGTCCCAAAAAAGTGGAAAATGAAATGCACCAGCCGGGAATCGAACCCGGGTCTGTACCGTGGCAGGGTACTATTCTACCACTAGACCACTGGTG
>JAYDZE010535708.1:0-15192 GCA_034509125.1 Monilaria moniliformis
AAGTGGAGCTAGGTTAACAATATTTTCGATATTAAATATTTTTTAATTTATAAATAATAAAAATTACTAAAATACCCTTTCGTTTTTTCAAAATTGGTGGGGGGCCCATGGACCCCCCATACTTATATGTGGCTTCGCCACTGTCGGTGTGTATGGAAGAAATATCTGTTATTTTCTTATGCAGTTTTAGAATTCAAAACGATCTCATTTAGTATACGTTTACCCACTAATCAGCCACATCATCAAAAATAATACACGTATGTATTAAAAAAATTCATAGCTGGATAATTGCGAAAAATTGAATATCGTGATTTTAAATTTGGATTTTCAAAATTAAAAACAATCAAAACTTAATTAAATATTAGATTTATATAACAATTAATTTTTGAATTTTAGAACAAGCTTGTGAGATGATGTCACAAGCCAACAACCCATAGACCTTTGAATGTCCCATAAATAGGGAGAAAAGACGACAGCTCAGTATTGTTCGAAGCTAATTTTGTGTTTTATTTTGTCAATTGAAATTAAAATTATGATGCAATATGAAATAATGTTATATCAGATTGAATCCTAAAGAAACGGAGTGGTTACTTGCGAGCAAGAATTCCTAATTTTGTTGCACTAATTTGACAACACTTATTGTCTATCCATCTACAAGTATGGACGGTTTTGCCTTTCAATAGGTGTAGGTAGCTTAAAAATTTATTGTTGGAGTCTTAGGGAGGAAAAGTCTACCAAGTTCACTTCTTCAACAAAATGCTATTTCTTCTATATGAAAGCATATATACATAGAGATTATTAGATTTGCAGTTGTTTGATTTAAATTTGAAATTTGAAATTGTCTTCGTATCCTTATTTTCCATTTTTATTTGTGCAATTTGTTATAAATTATATTGTTTGAGCATTTTGTTTTAATTATACTGTACGTGAGTCAATATCGATGAAAAGTTGAAAATATGGAACCTCTCAAGAAGTATCAGTTTCGCAAAATTTGATATGAAAATTGTTAGAAATCGGACATTTTCATGATAACGCACCAAAACTCTCAATGCATGAATTGTACCTCTAAAAATAACAATTTTATAAGAGGTTAAACTAAGGGACATTAGTCAATTAATTACGAGTAGAACATTGCGTAATTTGGTCAAACCACGCAAGTCAACATCAGCTGCATCGACTTAACTATCGCCATCCTCACTATTTCATTTCATACACGTCATATTTAATGAAATATATGTAGCATAGCCGTATGAAGTTAATAAAGTTATGTAGATATGAATTAATTTGATGTAGATTACTTAATTATTTATTGTACTGCAAACTATTATATATTTGAAAATGGAACAATAACAAAACAGGTTGCAGTGAAGTGTTCGTATACACTCAAAAATCGTAACAACTATGAAAATACGATTATAAATACTACGTGTATATTACATTTTTTTGACTTGGAAAATACTACTATTACATTAATTCACTATCAAATAAGTATTTAGTATTCTCGTACACAAGAATAAGGGTGGAGAAAAATACCGAAATACCAGCATACCTAACTTATCGTACCGAAAAATACCGAAAATATCAAAATTTCGGTATACCTTAAATTTCGGTAAGGTATGATATCGTACTGAAATGTTACGGTACAGTAACAGTATGAATTTCAATATACCGCGGTATACCGAAAATTATGGTATATACCGATAAAACGACAAACAGTATATACCGATAATACGGTATATACTGTATTCTCTTACCATATCGTGTATATATATATTAAAATATATTTATAGTATTAATAAATATTTACAATATAAAAATTATTTATAATATTATATAATTTTGGTATGAAACGGTATTTCAGTATGACGGTATGTCGTATCGAAATTCGGTATGCCGTAATTCACAGCATATCGGATTTCGGTACGGTATACTGAAAACACGATATGGTAACGATATTGAAAATTATACATACCGAAATTTCGGTAATATCGAAATTCGGTATAACGAAAAATCCGGTAAGGTAACGATATGATATTTACTCATACCAGCATTTACGGTACGATATACGATATGAGAATTTTTATACGGCATACGATATGACAGTTTCGATATGGTATACCGTAGCGACCTACCTCTACACAAGAATACGGAAGATTATTGGAACTTCTAAACATTTTGCATGCATGAAACGGGAGTTAGTAAGTTACTTAGCATCATGCCGTTAATAAGATACTATAATGTAAAATTTATTACCAACTGTTTGCTCAATAATTTTGTGTGTTCATTACGTTATAACATTCAATTTTAACAGTTAAGAGAGTAAGATATCACCAACTTTGTAGCTGATATATGCATACAATTCATAGTATTACATGAAAGCAAAATCATAGCTTTACTTTTTTTAAAATTATCCACGTCATGTCTTAGAACGTAACAGCCTGGCAGAAGTTGCCCAGAGCCACTTGTGTATCCACACGTGGCGTAAGCTGATGTTGACACTTCCTCCTCACAGCTGTCTCCCTCTTTCCCATCTCATATAAATACTGCTAAACTCGCACTCCAAATGTCAGAGCAAATTTCATCTCAATCCAAAAGCGAAAGAAAAAAGAATGGCCTCAAATTACTATTTTGCCACTGTCTCTCCCACGCTACTACCACTCTTCTTCCTCTTCCTCTTCACCTCCCCATCCACGGGGGCGCTAGTGCAGCAGCAGCCGCTGCTGCTGAAATACCACAACGGCGCTCTCCTCAAAGGCACCGTCACCGTCAATCTCATCTGGTACGGCAAGTTCACCCCGGTCCAGCGCTCCATCATCGTCGATTTCCTTCAGTCTCTCAACTCCGCTACGCCGCTGAAGCCCTCCGTGTCCACCTGGTGGAAGACGACGGAGAAGTACAATAGCGGCGGCGGCGCCTCAACTCCCGTCGTCGGAAAGCAGTTCCTCGACGAGACCTATTCCCTCGGAAAAACCTTAAAAAATTCGCAGATTGTCTACCTGGCCGCAAAGGGCGGCCACGCGCCGCGAACGGTCAACGTCGTGCTGACCGCGGAGGACGTCTCCGTCGACGGCTTCTGCCGGAGCAGGTGCGGGAGCCACGGCGCCACCCGCGGCGCGGCGCGGTTCGCGTACGCGTGGGTTGGGAACTCGGCGGCGTATTGCCCGGGGTACTGCGCGTGGCCGTTCCACCAGCCGGCGTACGGGCCGCAGTCGCCGCCGCTCGTGGCGCCAAACGGGGACGTCGGCGTGGACGGCATGGTGATCAACCTGGCCACGGTTCTGGCGGGGACGGTGACGAATCCGTTCAACAACGGCTACTTCCAGGGGTCGGCGGCGGCGCCGCTTGAGGCGGTGAGCGCGTGCACGGGCGTTTTCGGGTCGGGCGCTTATCCGGGGTACCCGGGGAGCGTGTTGGTGGATAAGAGCACGGGTGCGAGCTACAATGCGCAGGGGGTGAACGGGCGGAAGTATCTGCTGCCGGCTATGTGGGACCCGAAGTCGTCGCAGTGTACGACACTTGTTTGATCTCATTATGTTGGTGGGGGGAGGATCCGCTGCGGGCAAGTGTACGTGTGTAAATATGCGGGCGCTTGTGTTTTTTTTTATTTGGTTGTACTTAATTTGTACATTACTTTTTTTTCTTTTGTCATATTAAAAATGTGTGGAAATTTTCAATAGTGAATTATAATAATTGGAAAAGTGATGTGTTAAATCAGTCTATTTAGGGTGAGTGCTCTTTTGCTTTTGCTTTGAAAATGAAAAAAGGGAGATTATTCTGCAGAATGTATTTGGGATTTTGTGGCACGATTAATTTAATTTAATTGAATATGGATAAATTAATCAGGGGACGGGAGCAAAGCTCGGATTCCTTCTTATCGACTTCAAATAATTGTGTGCAATTCTTGAAAGACGCACAACAAAAATTACTATTCTAAATCATTACAGAATTTAAATTAGTAGAGAAGAGCGTGCCACGTGGCTTGCCTCGCGCTGCCTCTAATGGAATCCGTGGATTGAAGCTTACCGAGGGTTCCAGGCTGAAACAGATACTGCCATGAAGGCGTCTTCCACACCCACCCTCCCCATCACCAACCTACTTCGAACCTGCGTCATCTCAAATTTATCGTCAATTTGACTAAGATTTTACTTAGGTAAATTATAATTTCATTAAGGATGCTTCCAAAGTTTGGATATGAAATTGGGCTCCAATTCCAAATTTATTTATTATTTGATGTGACAAAAGTATTTAATTTAGAATTGAATTTTAATTTTAAATTTATTCAAATTCTTTCAAGTTCATAATTTGAATTTTATAACTAAAAATAAATACTTGAAAAACGAAATAGCTATAGATATCTCTACAACACAATGCACATGCACACGCATACTCACACACTGCACATAACAAAAACATATGACACATAACTTTACACACACAATACACACCAGTGCATGCACACACACATTGCACATACACAAATATATACTCACATACACTGCAAAAACACAACACACACGACACATACCTTTACGCACACAATACACACATGGCACACACACTGCACGCACACAATACATACACTTGCACACACAACTCAAATATATAGAAAAATAATATAGAGTTATATAATGTGTGTTAATAAAAAATTTAAAAATATATATAAATTAATAGTTAATGACAAATCTTGGTTAATTTTTTTGACTTATCAAACAAAGAATTTGGAATTACAATATAATTTTATATCAATTATATAATTTTACCAAATAAAAGAGTTGATACTGAATTAAAATATAATATCTCTCAAAACGTAATTTCAAATTCATTGTATCATACCCACAATAAAATTTTCTATCTTCGTAAATTGATGCTTAATCCGATCCAACAACTCAAATTCAAATTATATGGGTATCAATATGTATATGTGTAAGGAACCAAGGCAGACACCTAATTTGTGCATATCCATTTGCAGAAAGTTGGAATATTAGCGGATAAACTTACTAAAATAAGCTTTTCGGTTTGTTTTGCAAAATGAAGAAAAATGTGTATTTGGTTATCGCTTCTTTTTGTTGTGATATTGCACATTTAAACTCTTATCTTTCTTAATTTATTCACATCAAGGATTTCTTAAAGTTTAGTATGAGCTTAAATGAAAAATTTATATGAAAATATATTTCAATTCTACCGGCCAAAATGATTGAGATTAATATCACTTAATCTGTAAAATTAATTTAATTTAATTTGATTAAATTAAATTAGTTAAACAAATAATTTGTATTTCATTCTATATGCTATGATCGTAATAATAATGTAAAGTGATTCTCAATCACGACAGGTGAAATTTGAACATTATTCAATAGTCCACTAGATTAAATCTAAAATCGCTCTTTGTAACTGTATGTACTGGCATTGGCATATGGGAGAAGTAATAATCCAGAGAAGCGTGAGCTATAATATTTTTAAAAAGATTGGCAGACAACAAACAGGAGATCCTGGACTTGTATTCTCCTTCTGCATGCAACTTGTAAGAGACGAGACGCCCACATGCTTCTTTAATCCTTAATATAATATGTTCATGGACAAGATAAGTATGTCGATCACCAATTTATTTATTTATTTTTATTTAGAACTAAATTTGAGTCCACTAATTGTATCATCATCGTACACGTACAAACAAACTTCACTTAAAATAAAATATACAACTAAATAGACAATGAAATAGAATAATATATATAATCTTCGCAACACTCGAAGCTCGACTACAAAAACATCAAGTTGGTTTATGCATGCAATTGCTGGCTGGCAAGGGATGCTGATTGCTAACAAATTGATCATCGCAATTTATAACCCCAAATGGTGTTTTCATATAATAATCTTGGTGACTTAGTGACATATAACTCCAAGGAGGGATCACGATTGAGACATTTTGACACTTCCATTTAAGTAATCTAGCGAATCAACTCACTTGGGAATTTCAGCTTTGAATTCTATGTGGCCGTTTGATGAGTTGAATAAACGACGTGAATAAATGTCCTGAATTCAAATTGTACGGGGCTTCTATGTCGAGTCTGTCACACATGATTTGCTAGTACGGTGTCCCTGTCTTGAGCGATTCGATGGTATTTTCCAACAAGTTATAATCTATATAACTTCTGTTCTACAGTTCGGGCAGAATTCCTAAGACATTCTCAACATAGTCGGCCTATAACAAAATATGGATTCAGAGAACTTTTACCAGAAACATAGACATTTCTACAACGATGAACACCCTCTTGGGTTCTTCTGTCCGAAATATCCGTTACATTCTTGCTACACGAACGCTTAGAGGCAAACTCTTAAGCACAACTCAATATAAGATAACATCTATATATATACACACACATATACACACACACACAGAGAAGAAAAATTCATGATAAACATGAAGAAATGACTATAAAACACCATAGTTGCAGAGTAACACAACATTAACATTTCAAGATTTCACACAAGCATGCAATCGAGTCATCTAAATCAATTAACAAAATGCAGCCAACTCAAACAACCCTCCCCACTCTAAGGGATGTAGAGCTTCTTACACCCTGAGAGATGGAAAGCGCTGTGATCCAATTCTTCTCTTTCTAAGCCGCTCTGCGATGATGAAAGCAAGCTCAAGCGACTGGGAAGCATTGAGCCTCGGGTCACAATGGGTGTGATAGCGTGAGCTTAAATCATTGTATGTGATCGTTCGAGATCCTCCAACACACTCTGTAACATTTTGTCCAGTCATCTCCAAATGCACGCCTCCTGGATGGCTTCCTTCTTGATCATGTACGTCGAAGAATGCTCTCACCTCAGCCTGCCAACAATCCACCTCTCAATCAGTTCAATATATCAAGTGTAAAGATCTTCAGAACATAGTTCCACGATATCAATGACACAAAGACTATTTCTTATAATAAATAATACTAATAGTAGCACAAAAATGGTGTAAAATATTGTTTCTCATGAATGATTGGAGCTCTAAATAGTTATTACTATTGAAGCCTTGTCTACCCCCCCCCCCCCTCCCCCTCCCCAGGGGAAAGGACCTAGATGCTTGTGAAAGGGGGCACCCAAGTTTCCATTTGGCTGTTTTTGTGGAAGAGAGATAAGGCTATTTTTCAACAGACACAGCTTTTTAGTTTCCAACATATGCAACCTTTTTTCTCCTTTGTGTTTGGTTTTAAGACTCACTTGCGTTAAGGCTAGTTTCTTGTCCAACTTGTTGAATGGCCTTTGTTTGCATGAATTTTTAAACACGAAAGGTTTACAAAGAACCTTAAACATAACTTAAGCCATAATGTATGCTCAATAATATCTCAGAGATCCACTGCAGTTTAATATTGATAAATTCCAAGGCATGAAGTAGTAGTTGGACATACACAAATTATTTTTAGTGACAGTGACAAAGGAAAGTAAGTGTTCAAAACTATAATGTGCCATTAGACAATCAAAACGTCTATATATGCGTACAATGGGATCTCATAGAAACTTAGGTTTTTGGAAGGTGAAGACAGATGTTAGGTAGTTCCTAGCAGAACCTATTCTATTGTCGTGTTACTTAAAAGCCTAGGCTCAGGGCGTTTGCAAAAATAGCCAATATAACTTTACTATAATGAAGCAACCTTAACGGCATGCAAGAAGGACGAAAAAGAGAAGGTAGTGAGCGTACCCTGATAGCATCGAAGGAGCGGGTCTTGAGTCCACAAGGAGCTTTAATGGTGTTTCCATGCATAGGGTCGCTGACCCATGTGACAATTTGACTTGCTCTGCGAACAGCCCTAATCAGATACGGGAGTTTCACTCTCATGTTCTCAGCCCCCATTCTGGCGATCACTGTGATTCTTCCAGGTTTATTGTCAGGATTCAGGATATCAATGAGTTTCACTAGTTCATTTGGATCCATCTTATCACTAACCTGCACCACAAGCCAATATAAATCAGGTCTTGATCAACAAAAGTTCAGAGAATACTAAGGGGGCATTTATGCTAGAATGGATTGATAAAAATAATCTAAGCCAATTCATTGTTTATTTTGATGGATTGATTAATTTTGAGTTTGTTTGACCATCTTATCATTCGAATACTCAATCCTATGTTTTACCAATCTATCCTATCACTCAAATAAACACTCCTCAAGTGAATCACGTAAAATATAAAATCAGCACACCTTGATTCCCAAAGGGTTGGCAACTCCTCTTAAGAACTCAACATGGGCACCATCTAACTGCCTTGTTCTTTCCCCGACCCAAATCATGTGGGCAGAGCAGTCGTAATACAGACCAGAAGTCGAGTCCTCTCTTGTAAGTGCTTGTTCATAAGGTAAAAGCAAGCACTCATGTGATGTCCAGAACTCCGTAGTGGTCATCAATGGGTGGTCAGCAGTAAGACCACAGGAGGCCATGAAACCAAGAGCCTCATCAACCCGATTAGCCAGCTCACGATACCTTTTAAAATAGCAAGAATGAAACTGTCATGCTCGGAAACCAAGACTAAAGCCGCAGGGGAGAAAAAATCAGAATAAAGGAAATTAATAGATTGAATACCTATCACCCTGCTCACTGTGTTCGGTAAAATCAAGGTTCCACTGGGTGACCCTCTGCATGGCAGCATACCCACCAGTTGCGAATGCTCTGAGCAGGTTGAGTGTTGCCACAGATTGGGTATAAGCTTTTATCATTCTCTCGGGATCTGGAATTCGTGATTTCTCAGTAAAAGCATCCCCGTTAACATTATCACCACGGTAACTTGGCAGCCTGACACCATCCTTCTCCTCAAATGGATCAGATCTTGGCTTAGCAAATTGCCCTGCCATTCTTCCGACCTACAGAGGACAGTTTTGAGATATCAAATTCATTCGCTAAATCTCCATATCCTGATGGCAAACAAATCATAGAAAGAGCCAACTCATGGATAAGCAAATAAATACTACAGTATTTACTATTTAGATAACAACCTACCAAGGACATTGAAGTTAGTATATTTCTCGAGTAATGAGCATGTGGGTGTAAACATTCTTCTTGTTCTTACTACTTCAGAAGAAGGAGATAACACACTGATTTGTTTACTAAATTAGTTTTGCTACTCACAACTCACAAGCACATCAGTAGTCGATTGAGAGAACGCGAGTAATTAAGTTTCTTATGATTTTCATTATATTAGCTAAACCCAATACAAACATCAAGTAAAAGAGACTTTTTATTTGTATTTTTTTTATCATCAATCTATGCCCAAAAAGATATATACAAATGCCATATCACTGAATGCATTTCATGAGGATCCCTTGCAACAAGAATTACTAGAAGCCTAAGTGACCATATCAAGATATTAATTTGATAGCGATATTAATTTCATTAAACTTGGTGACTTAGTCTTCAACCACATACAAGTATCAGAATCACAAACAAATGATGTTTACTCATATTAAAAAAGGTTATGTCAAATGCTATATCTCGTGAAACACAGTGGGGAATGTCCATTCACAAATTGAACTTTAAAGTATGGAGAACCAGTTCCTTGGTGTATCACTTTAATATAAAAATTAACAATACCTTAAAAATTCCAGCAAAAGAGGGGGAAATTGAATTACCTTAATAATAGGCATCTGACCACCAAACATAAGCACAACACCCATCTGCAACAGCACTCTGAAGGTATCCCTAATATTATTGGCGCTGAATTCCTTAAAACTCTCGGCACAATCGCCGCCCTGCAAAAGGAAGGCGTTGCCGAGAGCCGCCTGTCCCAGCCGCTCCTCGAGACTGCGAGCCTCGCCTGCGAAAACGATCGGAGGAAATGATTCGAGAGTCTTGAGGACTGATTCGAGGGAAGTTTTATCCGGATATTCTGGGATTTGGTAGGCTTTCTTGGATTTCCAGCTGTCAAGACTCCAGCTTTTCGAAGGTGGGGCGACGGCGGGCGGCGGCGGCTTGGAGGATAGGACGGCGGAGATTGTTCTTGATCTGGGTTCGGTAATTGAGGAGGGTTTGATGGGAGATGGGTGTTTGAGGCTGGAGCTGGGGCGGAGGAAGGAATTGGGCAGCCCGGGTGTGGCGGAAGTGGCGGCCGGCGTCGAGGCAGGGTGTGTCAGAGCCATTGCTTTTGCTTGCATGTTCTCGCTCTGTGTGTGAGAGAGAGACGACGGGAATGGAAAAGTAGATGGGAGTGATGACGGGAAAGGAAGAGGTATGTGATGAGGGCAAGTGGTTCAGAGTAAAGGGCAGAAATTGTCAATGGGGTCGGATTATAAATTTACATTCGGAAATTGGAGATTGAATTATTGAAAAAGTAATAATGCTACAGAAAATGGGATATTACTGTTATTTGCCACACGTGATATATAATAAATATGCTGATTGTAATTTAGAGCAACCGATACGGTGCATATAGCTAGAATAAAAGGACAAGGACCACATATTTCTTAATAAAAATTAGAATCAATTTGGAGATCCTAGATTCCTATGTTAGCGTCTTCTGCTAAATGTCAACTTCTTGTAGAATATACAGAATGCTTCGTCCTCATCCATTCCTACCTACTACCAAGGTTTTGTTTTTTTTTTTTACACCTACTACCAACTACTACTACCAAGATGGACATTGAATTATTCCACTTAAGTTCAAATGTGGCACTGCCAATGCCACGAGGCACTTTCTACAAAGAATTTCTTTTGAAACACCAAAAAAAATCATTACAGTTTTCATGTCCGTCAAATCGATGTATCATGTCCGTCAAATCGATGTATCTTCCAACTTTATGTCGCTCTGTTAGGATAAAGTGTCAAGTGCAAAAGCATTTCAATTGTATGTTGCATTTGCCTTTTTCAGCTTAGTAAGAGGCTCAGGAATGAAAGTGTGGAACGCAACAATATGAAAGTTTTTACCATAGCAACATGAACCAAAAAACGCCAGATAACGGCAAAACTTTTTATTGTTTCGCACTATAATCGCAGCAAGTTTGGAAATCAAACAGCAAGAAAAATACCTTGATTCTCAACATTGAAACATCTTCTCAGGGAGAATAATAACAAAGAAAAGGGCCAAAAAAAAAAAAAAAAGCAATCGCTATAATTTCTAACTAGAAACATAAGAGCAAAGTGATTACACTAAAAGCTTCACTTTCCTTACTGATGAAAGGCGTTAATTACTCGAGGAGCATGAGATTCTGAGAACCTGAGGATCAAAAGTAAGGGCTGTATCTCATGGGCACTCTAAACCTGGGGACTTTCCTGCAAAATTGAAAATCCATTATGAGTGAGTTGCGAGTAATCTCAGATTATAAAGGGCAGTTTCTTCAGACATCCCTACCCATATCCGTAAGGGGAATATATATATGGAGCAGCCATGAAAGGTGTCCTAGATCGATAGCCCATTTGCGGATTGGAACGCCGAGGCCGAAACTGCTTCATGCCAGGAACATTGGTCCTCTTGGCTGATACCTGGAGGCAATGTTGATATGAATATGCAGACATGTGTGGGTTCACGAAATGACTGAAAAGCAGGATGTGCTTTACCTTCAACTGGCGACCATGAAGTTCGGATTCATTCAGAAGAAGAGCCTGCTCCACAGCTTCAGGTTCAAGGAACTCAACGTATGCATACCCTTTTGGTTGCCCATACTTGTTAGTCCTGATAGTTACTCTATTCACAGTCCCACAAGACTGGAAATGCTGCTGCACTTCCTCCGGGATACACGAATAATCCACCTATAAAGCAAAAACTACTGTCAGATTCAATTGTCTTAGAAACAAAAGCCAGCAGAGACCAACAAATAATGATTCAGATGACCGTATGACCCAGCATAAGTACATTCCTTCATATGGAACAAACTCAATCGAACAGACGACAATAAATTAGTCATAGCCAGTAGCACCCAAGATAAGTATTAACCTATGGGAAAAAATCCACCAAGTCTCTAATGGCATGATCAGTGAATGTAAAATTTCAATAACAGATCCATTACCCGAGCTCAACCACATATACAAACACAAGGACACAATAAAAAGAAAACTAGATAGATAGGAAAGCTATCTAGGATTACAAACCATAGATAAGGTCTTCATTAACCAGTAACGGTCAGTGTAACAGTAATCTGATACAAGCAAAGCACATAAATTCATGATGAGAGATGCATGCTTCCGCATACAAAGATCGTCTACTAGTAATTCTTATAAGCAAGCAAATGAAGAAGGAAAACATCACTGCTTATTTCCTAGAGGAAGAACAAAAAAATAATACTAAACAGATTCAGGACCAATACTAAAATGGAATTTGCAGATACTAAAATGCTGCCTGTGATAAGTCCTAAAAACTTACAAATTCGACAAATATGAAAACAAGTTATATCTGGGAAACATGATATAAGAATTCATACAGACATCTCAATATCCCAGCGACAAGCTACTAAAGACTATGGTGACGTCCCACAAGTACAACTCATAAACACAGAAGCAGCCTCACATTGCCAACAAAGACTGATCGAGCATCCACTTCTTCCCTATTTGTCTGATTAGCTGCAGCTGCAGCAGGATCTGCTGCAATAAAAATATGCAAACCAGTATAAATAAGACTCGTTTATGAAGAACTGGACAGAGTAAAGGATTATTGTCATGAATGGTATTATACAGAAGAAGTCACTTAAGTGAATCCTTACGAATGCAATTATATTCCAAGAGAAGTACTGTTACTTCACAATCTTCATCCAATATCCTTACTACCAAAACAAAGATAAAACGAACCGACAGCATCATATGCCGCTCATACAAAATGTGATCCCTCTTAGATCAGAGACACAACCTCAGTGATAGAAGCTAAAAGCTTATGGTGAACGTCAAACACTAGGTACTGACTTACCAGAATATACACCCCAACGAAATTATTCTTTTCAAAGGTACAGCAGTGTCTATTAACATCAATCATCGAAAGAATTTAGTTACAGTTGTCCTATCACCAAAGCAAATGGATCAATCCTTCCTACTATAAATTTACAGAAAGAATCTTCCTTCAATTTACAAGAGATTAACGAAACTTATAGCATGACTAGGAACACATCCATACAAATCCGATACCAGTCATCACGTCATGCACATGTGGAAAGGGGACAACCTTGAATGGCGGCGCCCATTTCTTGCTCGACTTTCGCCTGCATTTCCCGAAGAGCAGCAGCCTCACCCTCCATCTCCTTCAGCCTCTTCTTCATATCATCCAGCTCCTTCAAACACGCGAAATCACACAGTTTATATATAGCAGTATTAGGGTTTCGATGATAGAGAGAACGAAATCCAACGAAAATCAGATAACGCCATAAGAATGTAGCATGGAGAGAAAACGGATGTGACATACAGCGGCAGCTCCCTCTTCCGCCGCCGCCATCTCGACGTCGCCCTCCATCGCTCTCTCTTCTCTCTCCCCCCCTCTCCCACACGCACGCCCACCCACGCACACACACACACACACAGTCCTTTTCAGACTCTAGCGACCAGATAAATTAGTTGTGCACGAGAAATAAAATATACGGACTGACACTTTTGTCCCTGAAACATTCTCCTGATGTCGTTTTGCTCCCTTGTAAGATATCATTTTCTCCCCTAAATAGTAGTAATCAAATATTCAGAATAACTGATTAGCAAATTACAGTGCCATTACCTAAAACTGCAATGTAAATAGCATTTTGATTTCTATTCTACACAAAAACTAATTTAATTATTAGAATAATCTACTATATATGATAATCACTTCTTTTCACTGCAAAGAATTTTATTGTTATTATTATTATTAAAAAACTACCAATAAAAAACAATTGAAAATATTATTATTATTATTATAATTATTATTATTCAAAAAACCACCAATAAAAAACAATTGAAAATTGATTTAGATCCTATGTTGTCAAGGCAAGCAACAACTGCTCATGTCAGTTGTCATCGGCATCTCCAAGCAAACCCCCAAGCCCCAAAATCCCCCAAGATTTCATTGAACCCTAGTTTCACATTCAATCTTCCACCAACATCTTACTACAATTTCTGAATCAGAGAGAAGAGGAAGAAAATGTTTACCCTCAAAGTCCACACCGTCGATTTCCCCCAACCGCTCCACACCACCTTCACTTCCGCCGCCGCTGCCCACCGGAATGATGAGCTGAGGCCTGCCCAACTGATGGGCGTCGCCCACCTCTTCCGCCAGCTGCCATCCGCCTCCGCCCCGACCATCACCGTCTCCAATATAAGCGCCCGGACCACCCTCGTATTTGTAGTTGCCGTTCCCAATTATTTGTCCGTAGATGATTTCCTCCTCTTCTGTGGAAAAGACGTCTCTCACTTCAAAGAAATCCTCTTTTTAAGGTAAGGAATTTCACCTTGGAGCAAGGGAGAAGTCTTGTAGAACCTCCAATATCTGCCATCAGTGCTTTCAGACGTAGCTTCTGTAGAACTCATAAATTTTTTCAATGCAATCAATAAAAGAAGATACATAGTATAGCTAGTTGATGTCTGAGTATACTTTTATACTATATAACTGGAGTATCTGGTTTGAAATTGTTTGCTATCTAGGGGTTCTGTTTGAATATCTATTTGATCAATTTGGTAATTTGTTTTTCTTGTGTGGTTCATATTTTTGTTTCTGCTAGAAATGATGCAATGGAGGATAGGTACAGTGTGTTGATCAAATTAGAAAATCGGATGGCAGCTGATGGGTTCTATTGTAGTTATAATGGCAGAAGATTTAAGCCAACCGAGGTATTAACAACCAAAATTACTTGTTCACTTGTCGTAATTACGTTTTCTGTTTTCTTAGAGCACTTTCCTTATCTTCCTAATTTGGGTGATGTAATACTTTCAGGTTGAGGTTTGCCATATATATTTTGCTCAATCTGTCGAGTACACCGACTCTGCAGAAATTGCTAATACACCTCCACCTGATTATACAGAATTGCCCTCGTGTCCTGTTTGCCTTGGTCAGTCACTTTGGTAGCCTGAAAGATTGAATTTGATGTTTAGATTTTTCTGTGAGCATTTGTTTGTGCTTTCATGTATTCGTCTATA
Source organism: Monilaria moniliformis (assembly GCA_034509125.1). Lineage (NCBI taxonomy): Eukaryota > Viridiplantae > Streptophyta > Magnoliopsida > Caryophyllales > Aizoaceae > Monilaria > Monilaria moniliformis. The sequence continues at coordinate 15,054 of JAYDZE010535708.1, forward strand.
GCTTGTGTTTTCCTGTCAAGGGGCATGTGATTTTGCATCTAAGCTACTATTTTGACTTTGTTGGAATGACATAATCTCATGATGATGTATTCTTTTTTAATGAAAATATTAGAGAGATTGGACCCAGATACTAGTGGAA